>ULGQ01000001.1:4368907-4621766 GCA_900519045.1 Yarrowia divulgata | reverse complement strand
TGAACTAAGAAAAGCCTTTTAAGCATCGCAATATTCACTCAAAGGAAATCAAGCGAGATCTATATATTCTGATCATCCAGAATCGAACAGACGATAGCGAGATACCTCAAAACTCTAAATCATGACATCTTTTAGTTTGCATAACTGTTCAAAAAGGAGTCTAGAACTCACAGGAATACATATGGAACAAAGATGTGAAGAGATTTTCACAGAGTACTAAGTGAGCGATTAATGACTGAACGTATGTCAGTCTTCGTTTCTGGCAATCAAGAGCGAGAGCTTACCATTACACAAAGAACTGACAAGTTTCTGAGTTTCTGGTAGCTCTGAATCATCTGTACCATGAGAGAATTTTTCTCTTCTAATCACACTAAAGTCATGTAAATCTGTAGGTGTTCTTCTTGACCAGAAGAACATAAATACTAGCCGTAAACCCCTGAAGATTAGACAACAGAAGGACACATCACAACAGGTCAACAAGTTCTACTTCGGTTATCAACGTCTTCTTGGGTCTAGGCACATATTTCCACCATTGTCTTACCCGTAGAATACTGAACTAATCAACTTTACTTACACTATTTAAGACCTTTTGTTCTGAGTATCGTAATCACACAAGTTCTTGCCGTTGGATTACAGTATGTGCAATCATTTTCGTGTACAGTATGTACCACCCTAGACGCAGTCGAGCCTCAAATCTTCAACTTTACTCAACGACAAACGAAGAAGTGCCACTGGTCAGAACGTACGGATATCGTATGATGACCCATGCCAAAGTTGGGGCTGGCGAGTTAAGTGAAAAGGACGATGACTAAGCCCAGCAAGTGTGGACGTTGCAATGTTTGAGGACTGGGTCGACGAGAACGCTGTCACTATTCTCTTTCAACGGACCCTACCTCTTTCCAATGGTACCCAGTGCGATTCTTTTGGGGCCCACATCATCAGCCTACGCACGTGGCCAATTTTGGCAAATGACCAGTTGTTTTTGTACCCCTTGCTTGAGCCCTACAATCCGTTCAATGAATATATAATTGCACCGCTTCCCTGATCTCAGGCTTCACCACCGATCGATACCCCTGCCATGTCTATCCTTCCCGTGGAAATCGGCGAACTCATCTACGAACAACTCGACATAGTCTCGCTCTGTGCACTTTCGCAAAGCTGCCAGTTTCACAGATACGACATCTCCGAAAGAATCTACCAAAAGAGCCTACAAGCCGTGTGTCCTTGGTTCCAGCCTCGGTATTCGCGTCGCAAGACTTGGAGAGAATGTGCAATGGAGTACTGTCGACGTCTCAAACCTCATGCTAGACTTGGCCACAGTTTCCAGCGTGTGTCGCCTAGTGAGTTCAGAAGCGCTCCGATCTTGATCGAAGAAAAGAAGATCCATGACGATACCGACGATGGCGAGGGAGTCTGGACAGAAGACGACAAAACTCTCACGTACACGAGTAAACATGGAATCTCGATAGCCTTCGATCTGGAAACAGACATGACCAAAGACCAATTCAGATTCGTTTCGTTTCCACAGGTGCTGATTGTGTCCCGGTGTTTCTGTCGCCCCAATGATCGCGAGTTCAGAGTGCAAGTTGCAATCAAATACCACAACTCTCCAAAGGCAGAATCGATCATCAACTTCGAAGGCACGTGTTTCCCAAAACACCACATTCAGGGCTCTCAAGTGTTTCTTATTCTGCAAAAAGACTCCTTCAAGAATCACAGCCTATCATGCGACGACGCATACATTCTCTACCTGGACATTGAATCCAAGCACTCCATGGTACTCAGATACAAGCTGTTAGTTGAGAGTCTTAAAGATGCAATATTCTTCGTCTGCTACGACGGACTATTTTACGAGTTCCAGGAAAATGGCAAACACAGAATCAGCCAGGCCAGCTCTGCAGGACTACTTGCGCATCAGGATAGCCATCACCATGAGCAGGTTGAATACCACTGCAAGTGCCCAATCAATTTCGAGTCTCTGGTTGAAAGACGCGAGCCCCAACTCGACAATTACAGGTACGTTTCCTTCTCTTGCGAGGAAGACTGTTTTGTGGTCATCGTCGATCTAGCCCTTGGCCGCTGCACCCTCGGTGGCTGGGTCAACGGAGTGGCTTCACCCATCGACACATACCCTCTGACATGTCTATCCGATTGTGGATCATCGCTTCCTGTACCGGACATTACAGTCAATCTAATCCGCCGAGGAGAGAGAACCACAGCAAGATTGGGTTCTGTATATCGGAACAGGCCCGCGAATGTACCACATCAAGGAGGCTTTCTTTTTGGAGCGAATCCATACACTACTGCTGTACCACATCAAGGAGGCCTTTTGGGAGCGAATCCACGCACTACTGCTGTACCACATCAAGGAGGCCTTTTTGGAGCGAATCCATACACTACTGCTGTGCCACATCAAGGAGGCCTTTTTGGAGCGAATCCACGCACTACTGCTGTACATCAAGGAGGCTTTCTTTTTGGAGCAGGCCCCGTTCATGGAGCAGACCCCGTCAGGCCCGCGAACCCACCCACTACTGCTGCACCACGGTTTGGAGGCCTCTGGGGAGGAGGAGGAGGCTTCAGTTTTGGAGCGAATCCATACACTACTGCTGTACCACATCAAGGAGGCCTTTTTGGAGCGAATCCACGCACTACTGCTGTACATCAAGGAGGCTTTCTTTTTGGAGCAGGCCCCGTTCATGGAGCAGACCCCGTCAGGCCCGCGAACCCACCCACTACTGCTGCACCACGGTTTGGAGGCCTTTTTGGAGGAGGAGGCTTCAGTTTTGGAGCAAGCCTCCCCAGGCCCGCGAATCCACCCACTACTGCTGTACCACATCAAGGAGGCCTTTTTGGATGAGGCCCCATTTTTGGTGGACGTTAGTCGGGACAAGCCATATCAAACACTGCTCATCGAGAGACGAGCAACATCAGCCAGCATAACTGTGAGCTGTTGCTTAGAACAGTACTAATGTTAGAGACTCTTTATGTAATACATTTGCTTTTTGCCACGCGATCTGTAACCGTTCACAAGTATTGAGACTGAGATCTAGTAGAAAGGCCACCAAACAGGCATGGCCGATCTGGTATCGATGAGATCGTCTGATCAGAGTGGTATCGTACTCTAGCCTGCCATTTGTCTCTACAATAATTGCGTGATAATATCTACAAGTGTAATTTGAGGAAAGGTGTGACCAGCCCGTTATGGAGCGCTGCACTTGAAATCTCCAACCTGGTTATTCGATTCAAGGAGAGCAGACGACCTGATAAGTAAAACCTCAACTAGACTTGTCATGTCCAAGTAATTTCAACTAATAGTTGCTGATGTTAACAACTGTGCCAGAATTGATTCCAGAACAGAACGTCTATCGTCCGATTAGTAAGCGAGCCTTGAAGCAATCACACCATACAAGAGACAAAATAACGAGCCTCGGACATCGAAACTCCATCTCACACTGCACCCACCACGCATTATCTCCGACCCTCCCTCCCAAATCACAGGTGGCCACAACCGGGTAACTCTATATGCCGCAACACTGCTTGTCAGTTACAGCACAGCACATATCATCCCGACACCAGCCCTCGAGCATCATCCGCTAACAAAAAATCAATTGAGCAACAATGGCGCATCTGGGAACCCCTGCGGTTGTCATGGGTGAGTATCACGTGATTGGACGGGCACGACGGATTTTGCTACAGCACCGGGACTTTACTAACTTCAGACAAGTGAGTGATTCATTAACAGTGGTTTATCTCCATTGAGACATTTTGGAGAGAGGTGGGATGATGGTCGTGTGAAATGACCAAGACAATGAGGAGAGAGGAGGTGTTCAGAAAAAGTGGTAGGGTGATACACAGACGACTTGGGTCCTGAGACGAATGACTTACTGATACATCGACTCTACGTCGGCATCTACATCTACTTCGACATCTACTTCGACACAAGCGCAACATCATGACATTACGACACAACGACACATACGGGTTCATACAGCAACGACGACAACGACGACAATCGGTTTTCCTGATCGGAACCACCTCACCACAACGCCGGCTCTGTCATCATTCTCTCAACTCCTCCTGGTGCCATCTACTAAGATACCCCACATGACCTAGCGATTATGCGGAGTGTCAACATCGACTTGCAACGGACTTGTCGTTCGCCTGTCGCTTCCCTCTGAACCCATACTAACTACAGCGGTACCGGTTACACCAAACTCGGTTTTGCCGGAAACGACGCCCCTTCTTTCGTCTTCCCCACAGTCATCGCCACCGCCAAAGGATCTTCCGGCGGCAACATCAGCCGTAAGGGCACTGAAGACCTCGACTTTTACATTGGCGACGAGGCCCTCGCCGCCGCCAACGGCCCGGCCTACTCGGTCAACTATCCCATCCGACACGGTCAGATTGAAAACTGGGATCACATGGAGAGGTTCTGGGAGAACTCGATTTTCAAGTACTTGCGATGCGAGCCCGAAGACCACCATTTCCTGCTAACCGAGCCTCCTCTCAACCCTCCCGAGAACCGAGAAAACACCGCCGAAATCATGTTCGAGTCCTTCAACTGCGCCGGTCTATACATTGCCGTGCAGGCCGTGCTGGCTCTGGCTGCGTCCTGGACCTCCAACAAGGTGACGGACCGATCGCTGACCGGAACCGTCATCGACTCGGGAGATGGTGTCACCCACGTGATCCCCGTCGCCGAGGGATACGTCATCGGCTCGGCCATCAAGTCCATTCCCATTGCCGGCCGAGACATCACCTACTTCATTCAGAACATGCTGCGAGACCGAAACGAGCCCGACACATCGCTCAAGACCGCCGAGCAGATCAAGGAGAACTACTGTTATGTGTGTCCGGACATTGTCAAGGAGTTCAACCGGTTCGATAACGACCCCGACCGGTTCCAGAAGTACATGGCTGACCAGGGGCTGCATCGACGAGCCACCGTGGACGTTGGATACGAGCGATTCTTGGCGCCCGAGATTTTCTTCAACCCCGAAATTGCCTCGTCCGACTTTCTGACCCCTCTTTCTGAGGTGGTTGACACCGTGGTCCAGTCCTCGCCCATCGATGTGCGACGAGGCCTGTACAAGAACATTGTGCTGTCTGGAGGTTCCACCATGTTCAAGGATTTCGGCCGACGTCTGCAGCGAGACATTCGAACTCTTGCTGACGACCGACTGGCTGCCAACGAGCGAGCCACCGGAGTCAAGTCTTCGGGAGTGGATGTGAAGGTCATTTCGCACTCCAAGCAGCGAAACGCAGTGTGGTACGGAGGCTCTCTTCTGTCTTCCACCCCCGAGTTCAAGAACTACTGCTACACCAAGCAGGATTACGACGAGATGGGACCTGGTATTGTGCGAAACTTTTCTCTGTTTTCCATGGTCTAGGAATTGTATGTAGTGTACATTTATGATATAACGATTGCTAAAGGGGGTGACTGTAGATGAGTGTAGCGTTGGTTACAGCGAAGGTAGTAGTTCCATCCGATTGCGATGCAATTGGACCATTCTTGGCTACAGGTACATACTGTACATGCGATCCAGGTTATACCAATGCAGTCAGCAAGACAAATCGTCCATCGAGTTTCAGAGTGGAAACAGTACAACAGCTAGCTACAGCACATTTACAAACTTCATACAAAGTAGGCAATACGGGTAACTAATAGTGTCAACTTGACTATGCTGTATGTCAGTGTTTACTGGGACTCGAACGTCATCATCATCTGAGGAGTACTGTAGGCTCAGCGCCAATTACTCTTCGGCCACAAGTAAAAATGTCTCCGCTGTCTTTTTAGTACGGCACCCCCTTTCTGAAGAAGGCTATGTTAGTGTCAGCTGTCTCAAACTAAAGAAGGTCATCTCATTTAAATGTCTCTGCCAAGGTGCAATTAATGTCCGAGATATGAGCTGAAAATGTACTGCTACTTGTACCGGTACTGCTACTGTGCTGCGTCTGTTTTCAGGTTGCTACTGCTACTGCTACTGCTACTGCTACTGCTACTGCTACTGCAATGTGTAAAGTAATAAAATGTATTCAGAAAATGCCAAAGAATAAATAGAGATCTACCAAGCGATAGACCGTTAAAGTAAGAGAAGAAGGTGGTGTTGTTTGTGTGTCGTAATTGTGAAAGTCGTAAAGTGTTTTGGTGAGAAAGCTCAATTGGTCTTAAGACTGCATGTAGTTGAGCAGACCCTGGATACCGGCGTCGAAGCCCTGGTCCCACTCCCAAATGGCGCCAGAGTTGCCCTTGGAAGCAATGTGCTGGGCCCGTCGGGCGTCCTGCCAGGCGTTGATTCGACCAATGGTGGAGCCGTGGAACTCGTAAAAGGCGGCAGCGTCCTGCCATCCCGAAACGAATCCATCGGCGTATCGCCAGTGCTCGTAGTCGCCCTTGTGCTGGTCCCAGTAGGCAGAGTGCTCCTCGGTGGCCTTGGTGGCAGCCTCCTTGATTCCGGCCTTGGGGTCCTTGTTGGAGCCGCCGTTGGAGAAGGTGGGGAGAGCGCCCTTCTGGGTCATGGGCTTGAAGCCCCAGTCACCTCCGTCGCCGTACTGGAACTTGTAGGTCCAGAAGAACCATCCGGCTCGGGCGTTCTGGTTGAAGGACTCGATCTGGACCTGGCCGTACTTGATGGCAAGCTGCTCTCGGTCCTCTCCTCCAGCCTTGGCCCAGGTCTCCTCGGAAAAGACACAGGAGAACTCTCCGACAATGGAGTCGGCCTGAGCCTTTCCGACGTTGAGGTAGGCGGGGACGTTGGCAATGTTCTGCTGGGGAGAGTTGCCCTTGTCCTGCTCGGAGAAGGCCTTGTAGACGTGCGAGTCGACGACAAAACCAGTGTTCTGACCGGCAGAAAGCTTCTGGTTCTGCTCCTGGACCCACTCGTTCCATTCGGTAGGAGACCAGCCGTCAGAGATGTAGACAGGGACGTCGGGGTTCACCTTTCGGATGGCCTCGAGAGCTCGCAGGTAGTAGGAGCCCTCCTTCTGGGTAGAAGCGTCGTAGACGGCCTCGTTGACCACCTCGATTCCGAGAACGTTGTCGTAAGAGAGCACGTCCTTGGCGACCCACTGCAGAGCGTCAACGGCAATCTTCTGGTCGCTTCGGGAGTCCCAGAACTCGACCTTTCCGGAAGAAGTTCCAGAGTGAGCGTCTCCGTTGGCTCCACCGGGAACGGCGTGCAGATCGATCAGAACAGCAATGTTGGCGGCTCGGGCCTTGTCGAGAATGTTGGACTTGAAGATGGACCAGGCGTTCTGGTAGACGGACTGGTACTGGGCAAAGGGGGTGCCCTGGGTGTAGGCGCCTCCGTTGATGGTCCAGTAGCCCATGGGCACTCGGATGGCGTTGGCTCCGACAGACTGCAGGTACGAGAAGTCGTCGTCGGTGATCCAGGTGTTCCAGTGCTCCTCGAACTTCTTCTGGGCGCCGTCGGCACCCATTTCAGCCACGAGAGCGGTCACAGCGTCAAGCTCGGCGTCTCCCTTGGCAGAGTCAGGGAACATGCCGGGGGTCAGCCACTTCTCGAGCAGGAACATGGAGCCGATGTTGGGGCCATGGTTGTTTCGCGACTGGAAGATGGTTCGGTCGTTGGGGGCGGTGTTGGGCTTGCTGAGGTCGGCAGCGGCCACGGGGCCAACGTTGTTGACCATGTCTCTGATTTTGGTTCCAAGTCCCATGTTGTGAATATCGTCGGTGGAGTCGGTGTTGGTGGTGGCAGAGTTGTCAAGGATAAAGAGGGGAATGAGACTGGGGTTGGGCTCGGTCTCAATTGATGCGGTGGCAGGTGCGGGGATGGAAGAGGTGGAGGAGGAAGAAACCTCAATGGTGTGAGTAGTCTCGGCGCTAAGATTGCTACCAGAGGTTAAGGTTGCGGTATATGCTGCGGACGAGGTACCGTCTGAACTTTGCTTCTTCTCCTGAATAACCGAAGAGGCAGAGGCCAGACCCTGGTTGCAGTCGACAGACCCCGAGGTCTCGATAGCAGCGTCTCGCTTGTTGTTGTGCACGGTGCCGCTGATGGCCACGCCGTTGAATGCAGGAAAGGGTTTGGGCAGAATGGTGACGTATCTGACTGTGGGTTCGGGCGAGCTTGCGGCGTCGCTGGAAATTATCGTCTCGGAGGGAGAGGCTGTTTCAAACACGGTTTCCAGCACCGTAGAGTGAATCTCCACAGTGACGGCAGCAGACATGGCCACAGAGGCCATGGACAGAAGAGTGGTGAATTTCATCGAAAGTAGAAGTCAATTGACGAGTGTCGAATGGACAGTGAGTGTCGGATAGACAGTGAGTGTCGGATGGACTTGTAGAGGTTGGAGTTGGTGTCGGATGGACTTGTAGTGATGTCGGATAGACTAGTGAGTGTCAAGAGACTGTGTGTAGGGAAAGAATGTGTTGGTGAGAATGTCTGAAGAAAGAAGGGAAATATCGAGGTCGTCTCTCATCTATATATACTTGGTGCACCTTGCATTTCCCCAGACTACATCTCCAGCCTTGCAGTTTTCATTTCCACAGGGCTGCCACACAACCTCACCAAAGTATGCGGTCACAACCAGCATCGCAACGTTCCCTGCATCTGACGAGTGCAAACCATCGCTCGGGTCGCTCTACCGAAACCCAATCTGCCTCTGCGCTGTTCCAGACCCTTCTGATTTGGGCCCAACGTCCCTAGCCAAAGGCACCCTTTTTTCTCCCTTTTGCCGTTTGTATCTTCCCTCAGCCAGCCTCCCCGACTACTAGTACAGCTCACATGCACGATAACTTGAGATAGACCTTATCTGAGGGAGACGATCCAGCCCAAGGGCTCGATGCCACACCAACAATGGGCTGGAGAAGACAGGGGTCGTGTGTTTCATCTTGAGATCACAATGGCCCGATGTGGCAAAATCGATCAGCTGTATCGTCGTACATACGATGTAGCACACGTGGATGTGATACACCTTCACATGTGGAGATGACCTTGTCCATTGTTACCAATTTAATTATGCAGGTCTTAATCTCCACATCTTCATGAACACACTCTGTCTGACCAAATATTACACATATTACAATCGACTACCTACAACAAATTATTATAGACCGTTGCTATTGTTGGTCCTTGATTTCGGGCTCTTCCCGAGACCCAGGAACCCGTCACCGTAGTGTGCGGTTGCAAACCAGCGCTCAAAACAACCATCCTCAAAATGGACGGTGGGCATCCAGCCTCATGGTTTGAACTTGCCGAATATGTCCCAACCCTAACCTCGCTAATGTACTGAAAGCATATCTGTCACCAGCAAAAAAATGTACCTGAATACAGGGGCTGACGTTCCAGGCACGGAATTGTTGGTTTGACGTTTCACGAAGTGGAAGATGTTTTGGTGGTATTTCCATCGTCCACAAGTAATGATAGGCGCTCAAATCCATCTATAGATCGCTATGATAGACACTAAAGACGATCCAATACAATGAGGCTCGTGGAACCTTATCTGGCTTCGAAAAAAAGGGACTGGAAATTAATGGCCCTCAAACGCACAAACGCAGCATTCACGTGGTGGAAAACAATGGATGACGTATGATGAGATCAGATGCTACTACAAGTTCTTTGTTTGCATGTTCGATCTTCTCTTTGTGACGTCTTCTACGTTGAAATGTGCCGATTATGACGTCACTGAGGTGTGGAGCGAGGCAGTCACATTTGATTTCTGTGTGTGGTGAGCAAGTGCTGATGAGTAAGTCTCTATACCGCGCTACAAGCACTTGTTTTGTCTTTTCAAATTATGCGAATACAGTAGATGTACAATAAAAATGCATTTAGCCATATAATGTTCATTGGAATCCTTCTCATCCTTTTCTCACCTTTTTCTGTCGTCTCAGTCTTGTTAATGCTCATCGTCACTACTACTACTGCTAAAGTCGTAGTCTTCATCGGGTCTCTGCTGGACATACTCTCCGATACCAAAGAGAGGGCCCACTGTCTTCTTCCAAGTCTGGTCCCAAGTGTTTCGAGACTCCACCATAGCTCCACGCTTGATGTTGTCGAGCTTTCCACGGTTGGAGAACAGAGACATGAATGTGTTTCCCATTTCAACGTGGCCCTTGACAGCCACACCGTTTATGTTAGTCTTGATCAGCTCAGAAAGGGCAGGGTAATCCACCGACACGACGGGAACACCACAACCAAACATATCAACGACCTTCATGGGAAGATCGTAGCCAGAAGAAGACTCGTGAAGAGACACTCCGAGATGGGAAGCGCCGAGAATTCGAGGGTAGTCGGCAAACTCGAGCCATGCCGTTCGAATGGACACCTTGTTCATCTTCAACTTCTCCACCTTGGCCAGAAACTCGGGCATCATAGGTCCCTTTCCGGTGATGATGACACGGAGAGGAGGAAGGTCGAGCTTCGACTCGTCGTAGAGAGCTAGGGCGTCGAGTAGAGTGTTGAAGTTCTCGTCCGGGGTGTACGACGTACTGGACACAATGATCTTGTGATCAGCAGTCATGTCGTCATAGAGAGTCTCCTTGAAGTCCTTGAGTACATCGAGTTTCTCAGATTCACTGAGAGGCTTGAAATGGAAAGCGGGTCGGTCGTGAAGAGGCACAATTCGTTTTCCACTCATGCCAAATGTCTTTCTCATGGCCTGTCCCATAAGAACGGTCACACAGAGATGCACAAACGCTCGTCCTCCGAAGAATCCCTCGTAGAACTTGGCGAACTTGACCATTGGGTGAGTTTCGGGAAGCTTGAGGGCCAGGATTGTGTAGCCAAAGTTGTGCCAGTCCAGCACGACCTTGGTGCCGGTGCTTAGGAACAGGTTGTAGAACCGAACAACGCCCAGAGTAGGAATTGAGGGAGGGTTTTGCACGAGAAGGTAGTCGGCACCTCGCAGTTTGTAGAGCAGAGAGATGAGCAGCCAATGCTGTCGAATGACCTTGAGAATTCCAAACACCACAAAGGGCAGTTTGCGGGTGTTGAGAGTCAGAGGAATGTGATGGATTTTGACGAGGTCATTGTTGAGGATCTCGTCGAAGGGTTTTGCGCCATCGTAGCCGCACAGGTCGACCTTGTGGCCGCTTCGAGCCAGAGACCGGGCGTGGTAGAGCATTCGAGGCGATCTGCCCAAGTCTCCAAGCACCAGCACGATGGTTCTCTTTCGTCTTCGGATGTCGCTGAGCGGCTTTCGGTCATCTTTTCGCGTGAGCAGATAGAGTAGAACTGGAATTGCCAGGTAGATGACCACCAGGGCGACGGACCAGTGCCAGGCCTTCATAATTTGTTCAGGTGGCGAGTTGGTGGATCACTTTGTTGAGCTGTTGGTCCATGCACGCTTTCCAGGTATGGCATCTGCATGGCCAACTTTATTGCTGTAGCGTGTGTCTTGCTCTCAGTTTGATTCTTGTGGCAGATGACACGTCAAGGTTCGGTGGGTTCGATTCCCAACGCAGTTGTATTTTATATTTCCACCGTGGCGAAGGCAAACTAAACTAACTCACCGAATCCAAATTACTCTTTCTCTACACACAACACCACACACCAAAGGTAAGTACGATGACGATGAGAAAAAGCAGGGGTAACGCTTACGTGGTAATATTCTGCAATCGAACCCGAAGAGAGGATATATTATCGGGCCACATGCTAGTGACGAGCACTCCGCCTCACAGCACACCCTCTGACACGTGGCATACAAAGCTCCCTCCCCTTAAAAAGACACACCCCTCGTCACGTCGATATTTCCCTGATTGCGGAAATTCTCTGGAGCAAACCACACCACAATGCTAACAAAGATGTCCGACCAGCTCACCGAAGACCAGGTTGCCGAGTTCCGAGAGGCTTTCTCCCTGTTTGACAAGAACAATGACGGTAAAATCACCACCAAGGAGCTTGGTACCGTGATGCGAAGTCTGGGCCAGAACCCCAGCGAGTCCGAGCTCGCCGACATGATCAACGAGGTCGACGCCAACAACGACGGCACCATTGACTTCGCCGAGTTCCTCACCATGATGGCTCGAAAGATGAAGGACACCGACTCCGAGGAGGAAATCAGAGAGGCATTCAAGGTCTTTGACCGAGATAACAACGGCTTCATCTCCTCTCAGGAGCTCCGACACGTCATGACCTCTATTGGTGAGAAGCTCACCGATGAGGAGGTTGATATGATGATTAAGGAGGCTGATGCCAACGGTGATGGCCGAATCGACTACAACGAGTTTGTTCAGCTGCTGGTAAGTACTACTACAAGGTGATGCCGTGGGATAACCGGCTTTTATTCACGCACACGTGCCCCCTTCAATGTGGGATTCGCGGATTCGCGGATGCGCAGCACTCTTCTCTGACTACCGGCTATGTTGTTTTTCCTTGCTGCTGCTGCTTGTTGTTTACACAGCCCGTGTGGTGCGCATTTTGAGCGCGTTTCTGCACTGGCTGAGTCAATATTGTTATCAGTGGAAAACGGTGCGGTAGCCCTCACACGCGAGCTAATTGTTTGTTCGAGTGTGTGGGAGGGTCACAGGAGCGACCCACCCTGGGAATCCTTGCCACCGTTAAATTGCTTCCCCTTACTAACCCAGTCTGCTAAATAAGCACCCTTTCGAGTCTTGAAATAGAGCATGTGATTTTTTTCTGTAGTACATCTTGGCGGTCTGTACATACCGCAATTAGTGCGTAGTCTCGACTTGTAGCAGAACTCCCCCCTGGGCTGGCCTGAGTCTTGCTGTGGGGAATGTTTTGGTGGGAGGCTGTTCTGGGGTGTTTGGAGGGAGAGGGTGCCTGCTAAAAATAGCTCAAATGAACCCAAACATGCACCCTTTTCTATTGTTCGTTTCGAAGTTTAACACCCGACGTATTTATGCTCATTCTGGAGTATCTACCGGCCCTAATCCTGATGTTCGTACAAACGTCATATATATATTTTATACCAGCAGTAGTAGCCTTTCTATACCAGCTACGATACAGTCTTTAGCACCTACTTGTAGTGATTTTCCTTTCAGGGTATGGGTTCAGTCAGGGTCGTACCAGGATCCCGAAGTTAAGATCCTTATGCAAAAGTCGTGATGATCAAAACAATCGAATTGTTCACTTCGGTTACATGGAACAGTCCAGCTGGCCGGCCCACTCGGCTCCCACCACTCGGAAGGCCTTGAGCTCGCCGCCAGTCATGTCAGCCAGCTCAAGCTGACCCTGCTGCACAATCTTGGAACCTCCAGTGTTCTGGTGCAGAATGTAGACGGTTCTCTGGCCCTCGGAAACACCCACAACCACAGCAGTATGGTTGGGCACTCCGTAAGACGAAGTGGACGAGCCGCCAGCAGTTCGAGACTCAAACTTGGCCTCGAAAAACTGCAAAATGTCTCCTCGTCGAATAGCTTCCACGTTCTTGACAATGTTGGCAGGATTGTTGGTAGAGCCATTCTGCTGGTAGATGAGAGCTCCGTGTGTGTATGCTTGCGAAACCAGTGCGGTCTGAGAGCTCTGTTCGATAGCGTTCTTGGCCAGAGTCCAGCACTCTCCATCACCAACCTGGGTTCCGACCATAGACTCGGCCCATCGCGCCACGACGTCTCCGTATTGCATGTTGTACTCGTAGAGCTCTCCGGGAGTCAGTTCTCGAGGAGGAGGCACGTCCTTGCGCTCACAGGTGGCAGCAGCGGGGTTGTTTGTGGGGTAGACGATGCGCAGCTTGATGATGGACAGGTCTTCAGGGATTCGGAAGGCGTAGATCTTGGTGGTGGTTCCTCCAGACGACGAGAACTGCGAAGTCCAGCCCAGACCCTGGAGATCCGGAGGCGGCTGGTCGTTGACAAACCATTGCGTGTGCATCTGGGTATCGACGGGCTTTCCGGAGGGAGGAGGCACGAAAGCGGGGGCCTTTGTGTACGACTGAGCTCCCAGAGCAGCTTCCACGGCGGAGGCGGCGTGTGAAGCGGGAACGGAGGCAGCGGGGGCAGCATACGAAGCGGCAGCAGGTGCACCAAACGAAGCAGGAGTGGGTTTAGCTCCAGGAACAGGCTTGCCTGCAAGACCGGGCTTCTTTTTGGGAAGAGGTGGCGGGGGCTTCTTTTTGCCAATGGCAGTCTGGGCCATTCCCGAGGTGATGTCTGAGACAGACGACACGGACGACGCAGCCGAGCTTCTTCTGCCGGCAATCTGGGCTGCAAAGTTGATTCCAGCGGGTGTGGAAGCGGCAGCAGCAGGTTGGGTGGCTATAGGAGCTGCGTAGATGTTGGAATCCGAAGCCGGGGGAGTGTGGCCGTAGGGCTGTGTCACTACTCCTGGACGAGCAGGCGTGGGTGGCGGTCTAGCTGGAGTCTGGGGAGGAGCGAGGTTGTCGTATGAAGGAGGTTGATCACGAGGAGGAGGAGCAGGGGTAGCGGCGGGTTGATAAGCAGCGGGTTGTTGGTAAGCAGCAGGTTGTTGGTAAGCAGCGGGTTGCTGGTACGATGCTTGTGGAGTAGGAACAGGTCTGGGAGGAGGAGGAGGGACTCCACCAGCTGCGGGAGGGGCTGGAACGGCTCTTGGTGGAGGAGCGGGGGCGGCTGGCTGGTAAGCTGCAGGAGCTGGAGCAGCAGGTTGATAGGCGGCCGGAGCTGGAGCAGCAGGTTGGCCTGCAACTTGGGGTCGGGACGGTTGCTGGACGTACTGGGCGTCTTTGGCGACCGCTAGTGATTGCTGGCTGACTTCATCGCCGTACCATTCTCGATGCTTAGGAGGAGGAGCAAAGGTTTTGGGATCGGGCAGCGACTTGAGAGGTCTGCTGGTGGATTCGGGAGCAGCCTCAGGATCAGGGCTGGCGCTGCTACCACCGCCACCGGCCGTCGACGAACTGTTGCCGTTCCACTTTGAATATGCGCCTTGCGCATGACCCTTGGCCGATTTAAAGGCGGGGCCGCTCTTTTGTCGCACGGTCTTGACACCGCTCATGAACTTATCCTTGTCGAACGTGATGGGCATGGTTGACGTCTTCGATGGGCTGTGGGTTGTTGTTTGTTGGTGGCCGTCACTGAGTAAAGAACAGTGACAAAATCTACTCGAGGTTGTTCACCACCCAACTTTCGATATATTGCACGCTTATGCATGCACTGCCCAACTCTATGCCACGAGGCTTGATAGAGGCTACGGTACCATCGAGACTTGTATATAATAAAAGGGGTTTGCTCGTTGGAGTTGAAAGACGAGCCGTGAGAAAACCGCTTTTGTTCACATGACCTTCCGCCACCCTCATAACCTGTATCCATTCATCTGACATCTTCATCCAGCTAACGCAACTCAGATACGTGTCCGCGTGGGCCCAGGCACAGGAGGCTCTGAAACACGTTGAGCTAGCTAAAAAGTGTGTACGGCTAAAGAGATGGAGGAGGTTGTTTGGTCTACTTGCAATGGTGGTGTGTAAGTAATTACCAGTACTTGTACGTTCTTGTGCCGTACTAGTACAAGTTTTCGAAATTTGAACTCGTCTGCTGACCACCAACGCTATGATTGCACCTTGTTGCTTCTCTTCCAAGTTCGATCGCCAATCTCCACATTGAGAACATCAAATGGAATGTGTATGGATGTGAGGCCATGTTGTGATGAATAATTTCGTTGCAAATGGACTCGTCAAATCAGCTTCTTATACACAAACAAACAATGCCCAATCGAACATGTCGTGTTTGTATTGTACAAGCTGTCTTGTCTCGTTGTCATGGAGAAATAATATCCGCCCCTCATTTCCTCATTTCGCCCATGTCTGATTGCGCCGGCAATGTTCTCTAAAACACGCGCTAACCGTGCTGTATAGCTGGGGTACTGTAGGAAAGGTGGTCAGAATGTTGTATCGGGCTTGGTATGGCCTTTAAAAAGAATTTTCGACACCAAGTTGATAATATCTAACACTAACAAAGCTCTATCCTCACCTGCCACCCGATACAGTGCTTGTTTCTCCAACACATCGAAGATCTCTCCGAGGATGAGATGGTTTTAACGTTGCTAGGGCAACAGCCTCAACTCTACACTCCTCCAAAACATAGCTTGTGTTGGGTGTGTTGACGATCGAAGCAAATTCAATGGATCGCAACGAACAGCCGGGTATTTTGGAGCCGGTTGCGACCTGCCTCTCTACCTCAAACACGTCTTATCAACGCATGTCACAGCCTTGCGTGTCGCCCTTGGAGGTGAAAATTTAGACTCGGACGAGCTTTCTAAAAGAGTAAATGTAAACATGATTATGCAGGAAGCACACCACAGCCAAGTCCACACACTCTTGTCACACACTAATACCGTCTTACCACCATCGGAAACCTCTTCTGACGACGAGAGACGACTTGGAGCACAAAGTCGCTGCTGCTCGTGAAAAACACACCCCACCCGCACCCGCCATGGAATTTGAAGAATTGGAGCTCATTGGACGAGGGTCCTTTGGCCAGATCCGAAAAGTGCGACGCATAAACGATGGACAGATTCTGGCCCGAAAGGAAATCTCGTACCGTCGAATGACCCCAAAGGAAAAGGAGCAGCTCATCGCGGAGTTCCGCATTCTCAAGGGACTCCATCACACCAACATTGTCGGCTATCTGCACCATGAACACCTGCCAGACAAACACTTGGTGCACCTTTACATGGACTACTGTGGAGGAGGAGACCTGGCAGGACTCATTCAGCAGTGCAAAGAGACCGACGAACGGGTGCCCGAAAGAATTGTATGGAGCATTTTCACACAGTTGCTTCTAGCCCTCTACAGATGCCACTTTGGACAAGACCCTCCCCCTCTGACCGATCTGTTTACCACCCAGGGGGACGAAGATGAGGTTTACCCCAGCAACGTCATTCTACACAGAGATATCAAACCCGACAACATTTTTCTCGATGGAGACCATTGCGTCAAGCTGGGAGACTTTGGACTCGCCAAAATGCTGGATCAAAGCCATATGATGGCCAACACCTTTGTGGGGACCCCCTACTACATGTCTCCCGAGGTTCTTCTCAACGACGTGTCTTCCCCGGCCTCCGACATTTGGTCTTTGGGATGCGTCATCTACGAGCTGTGCCAACTGCATCCTCCCTTCCAGGCCAAAAACCACGTTCAACTCACACAACGGGTCCAGGACGGTATGTATCCCGATCTACCCCAACGATACTCGTCCACCCTGAAACGAACCATCCAGGCATGTCTGGATATCAATCCTCACAACCGGCCCTCCACAGCCACCCTGCTGAGACTGGATATCATCAAACTGGTCCGCAAAGACCGAATGCTCTCGGAACAGCACCAGCACCTGTTGGAGTACCAGGAAAACCTCAAACGGGAGGTTGAGATCTTCGAAGAACGAAGAGAGGAGGTGTTGCAGATATCGCAAAATCTGGAGCAGTACCGGGAAACGGTCGAACAAGAGTACTTCAACAACATTCAGAGTGAGCTGGAGTCTGTTGTTGAACAGGAGGTCGAACGAAGAGTGAGACAGGCTCTCGCCGACATGCCAGCTCCTACTCCTACTCCACCTCCCATCTCTCCTACAGCCCACCGGTCTTCTCCAAGAGACATCTCCATGTCCTTTTCACCTTCTCAGCTGACACCCATCAAGCATGTCAAGGGACCCCGAGGTCTGGCCATCTCCACCCCTCTCAAACGCACTCCTCTCAAGCCTCTTGACGAGTTGCCTCTAACCAACGCCTCCAACCCATCATTGACCTCGTCCGGCTCATCCCACGACTCGGACAAGTCTGCATCCAAACAGCGAGCCGCTCCGCATTTCCACGCTGTCTACGCTGGCTTCAAAACGCCAGCCGTCAAGCGACCAGCCAAGCAAACCTACATCGACCAATGGGACGAAGCTCCCAGTCCCTTTTTGAGACGACAGGCTGCTGCCGCGAGTTACAACAACTAACCCAACTCTGGTCCGGCTCAGATACGATCCTATTTATATACTCCAAGTAGACTAACAGATGATGAACCTAACAGATGATGAACCATAGAGTGTACAGTAAATGTGGTTTATTCCTCAATATATATACACAATCCGACCGTCTACTGCAGATACTTCTCGTAAAAGGGAACGAGTTTGGAGATGGCTTCATCGACCTGCTTGGGCTTGTCGTAGAGATCAAAGTGGTTGGAGCCCTTGACAACATAAACCTGGGCATCTTTGCTGATACCCTGGACTTCCTTGACAAGATCGTCAGAGTGGAATTTGGTGCCTGCCTCACTGCCAGCAACCATGAGAAGAGGCTGGGTTAGAAAGTCCTTGGCCAGATGAAAAGCATCGTAAGTGACAAGCTGGTTGAGAGATCGAACCGTGAACTTGGAGGGACAGTTGGCCTTCTGGGCTCGAGGAGTTCGGTAGTATTCGTAGGCGTCCCGCAGCTCAGGCACAGGGGCATCTTCAGCCTTCTCCGGAGTGAAGGGCATGTAGGCAGTCTCGTTTCCGTCAGCCTCGTCGGATCTAGCCTGGTCTCCAAGTTGCAGAACAGCAAGAGAGACTCCAGAGTCTTCTCCGGTCCATCCTTCTCGGTACATGACTCCAATGTTGACACCAGACACGGTACCAACGGCCTTGATTCGTTTGTCGTTGATGGCAGCGTTCACAACGTAGCCACCCGAGGCGCAGATACCGAGGACTCCAATGTTCAGGTTGTCAGTGTAAGGAAGAGTGGTGAGATAATCAACTGCAGCTGAGTTATCCTCCGTTCGAATGTAAGGGTCCTCGAGGAACCGAGGCTCGCCAGTCGAGTCTCCCTGGTAGGAAGCATCGTAGGCAAGGGTGACGAAACCCGCAGCAGCGAGCTTTTCCGCGTAGATGCTGGCGGTCTGTTCCTTGACACCTCCTCCGGGGTGACCCACCACAACGCTCGAGTACTTCTTGGACTCGGAAAAGTCAGGTGGGAAGAAGACAATGGCCGACTGAGTGATGTCGTTGCCATTGAGGTTCTTGTAGGTGACGTTCTTCTGAGAGGTGGACATGGGTGGTTGTTGTTGATGCGGTTTAGTTGAGTTGATGGATGAGCTGATCTGCGGAGTTTATAATAACACAATTGCGGGGTTTGAACGAACACAATTGCGGGGTTTGACAGCTGTCTTTTATGTAAACGTAAGTTCGAACATTCATGGTTATGGATGAGCTACACGCTCGTACAGTAACGGCTGCCTGATATCGAAACCCTGTTCTGCAAGTGCGTCATTAGCGGGGTGGGGTAAAGAGTTAATGTCGAGAGAACTTTACAGACCCCGGCAGTGACAGAGAAGTCAACAGGAAGTGATTCTGGCAGTGCTTGTGCTGTGTTTTTGGCACAAATTGGACTCCATTTCTCTCCATTTCTCGCTTATTTCAACAGCAACATTTCGCTTAGAATACCAAGACATTGGCAACCGAGAAGATGCATGAAAGAACATGTTGGAAATCTGCCTTGCGATGTATTATTATCCTAATTAGAGGCCTTCGAGAAGCTGATCGAGTGTCATAACAACGTCGACGAGTCTGGGGTTACGATCGACGAGGAGGTAATATCGGTATGGACATCGTCAATCTACAAGTACATACACTTTCTCACTCCCAACCACACCCACAATTAATGTCCAACATCAGTATCAAGAATACCTTCGGTCACCCTCGCTGCAGTAATCAACAGTCCTAAGAGCTGAGGAGTCCATAACGCACCATGCCGTTGGTTGTTAACCACCTTGAGCCCCAGCCCTTTGTAAATGCTCGCAAGATCGGAGCTATGGGTATCTGTATCAGAGGAGGCTACATTGCCATCATCATTGATCCTCGAATCAAGCCCCCAAGTGCATTTCAAGAAGCTCATTTGATTATTTGTACCAGGTGTGCAACAGGTGTAAACTTGCACGGTACTTGTGGGTTCTATGAGAGAGGGTACCGTAGTCGCTAAACCTGTTCCTAGAGGAACGCTCAATAGAGTTCTTAGATCCATCGCAGATAAGAACTCTAGTTGATTGGTGTTTTGGTGGCCTCTGAAAACACACGTCTATCCAGCCATTGTGCAACAGGTTGCTACAGTCACTACAAGTATACGGTCACACCACCGCTACACACTACAAGTCTCAAGTTAGGGGATGGGACTCGATGGTCCAATCATATTAGCCCCGGAGGTTCGGCTGTGTCCAGCCTACATCCTCCTAATACTATCTAAATGCGAGCTGAGTAGTTTCAATTTCGAACACTATCTCCACTATGTTTCCGACAGGGACAGGGACAGGGACTGGGGACAACGGGCACTTTACTTTTCCGGATTCGCGACTCCTCAGTATAAAAGCGGCACGGGCGGGCGTATCGTCAATTCTCAATAATCTAACGGCGGGCTCTGGCTCTTGGCTATATCTCAATTTTGGCGGCTCTGGTCTTTTGTTGCGGACAGGACTGGCTCTTGACGGCTCTCTCGGTCTCATGTTTCCGGACTCGGGCTCTTTTCTCCTCGGTATCGTACATACGGTTCTCTGTAACTAACTGGGGCTCCCACGGGCACTCTCGGACTCGGCTTTCTCAAGGCTCATACACACACATGGCTCTCTCGGGCACGGGACTCTCGGGCTCTCGCAATGGGTCTTTGGCTCAAAAATATCTCTCTATAGCGGCTCACGTTGCTCCTTGGCTGGCTGGCTCTTTGCTCCCTCTGACTGGCGGTCTCTCGACGACTTGGCTCCCTGTGGCGGCACATTCTTTTCCAAACGGCTCTCTGCTCGGTCATTGTTAAGCGGCACTGTCGGACGGTGGCTTCAATCGCTCTTTGCTATGGCAAGGTCATATCTCGGACACATTCGCTGTAGCGGCTGCAACGCAGCTCTTAACCGGTAGTAAACTCCCAGAGCGCAGTTTCTTAGCGACTCCGGTTGGGCAAGGTTCCCAAAGCACTCTGCTGACCACACTCGGTCAGTCAGGAAGTATCATCACGTCAGGTACGGCGGCCAAGCACGTACCTGGGAAGGGCCATGACAGGAGCTCTCGGGGCTTTTCAGCTGGCTCGGTAACTGTCGCTCAGAAGGAGCCGTCACAACCGGTCCAGTTGCCAGTCTGGCGGTGGAGGCGTCGACTTCTGGGGAAGAAGAAGAAGAAGACAGCAAGAGGGCGATTGGGCCTCCTTATATACTTTTGGGACGTGGCTAGTCGAGGGGGCTAAAGCTCCAAAGTGGGGAGGAACTTCCCGCCCTGTGATGCACCTAATCAACATTAGAGTTGGGAATGACACGCCCACCCCTTTGTTAGTTTGGTGTGGTATCATTATCAGTGTCCACACACATGCAGGCAAGGGATAAGGAAGCTGGCTGCAGGCTGATCCACATCGCCACGGTGGCAGTATACAGGATGTGACGATTCGCACATACTAATTGTGTCCATTGATCACGTGATGGTATTCTACGCGAAATTACAAGCCGAACGAGTGGAGTCAACATGTTTTCCAGGTCACGTGCCCCAAACATGTCCCAACACGGATGCCAAGGTTAGGGTAAAATTCCCCAAAACTCCAACACTGCATCCTCCCAAGCTCTCGGGCCATTAGCCAATAGAATAAGGACAAAATCCTGACCAGTGGAAATACACTTTGGGTGTAGAAAAGATCGCAGAGTGCACCAACTACTTACACAACACAGCAACCATGGCTTCAATCACCTCCGTCGTGAAGACTAGCGAGCTTATCCTCAAGTCTCCTCTCCTCAGCAAGATTGTTGTTCCTCTTGCCCGAACCTATGTCAAGTACTCCGGTTACCGACAGCTTGGTTTCAAGTGAGTATCAACCCGAAGAAAAACGGCGCCCTCCAGCGACACACGACAACGACAGTTCAGCAGCATTGACAGTACGAGTTCATGGGAAGGATTGTGGACGATTCCGGTTTTTGCGACACCAGTTTCGGGGGTTTTGGACCGCGAAATGTGGTGGTAGGATCACACGCGACACTCCCATTGAGATATTTCAGGGTCAACACGACGACAAACGACACGGGACGGATAAGGAAGACGACACAGAGAGAATCCATAAACAACCGACTGTCGACACTGCTGGAATTGCGATACTGTTGGAATTGCGATACTGCTGGACTGCTGATTGATGGACTAAACCCGACTTTATACTAACCCCAGGATGAACGATCTGCTCATTGAGGAGACCCCCAACATGCAGCTCGCTCTTCGACGACTCCCCCCCACCGAGTCTTACGACCGAGTCTACCGACTCATTCGAGCCACCCAGTTCTCTCTGTCTCACAAGCTCGCTACCGGCGCTGACGTGACCACTGCTGAGCAGGACGACCACTACCTCATTCCTTACATCCTCGACGTCGAGGCTGAGGCTTTTGAGAAGGATGCTCTTGACAACCTCGAGGTTGTTAAGCGAAAGTAGGCATAAAAGCTCTAACAATACATGATTATTAGGTATGCTGGAAGGGTTGTAGATTGAGCACATTGTGAGGATGTGTATGACGTAGATACGGAGACTAGGGGTTTGGAACGATACGGGGACAAGGGTTTGGAACACAGAGTGATCAGTTGAATTTATTTCTATCCATCTAATATCTCTCAATCGAATTGCCCCTATTTGCTGACCATGTGAGCTGCCTCTAATCTCGCGTTGTGTGGTTGATTACATATTACAAATGGGACCATTTTTACGCACTGTTCGAATCATCCATCTTGATATTGGCCAGCCCGAGTGCGTGCAACTTAAAATAACTAAAAACCCTATTTAGTGGACATTATACTTGACACTCTATAGTCATCTTGAAGACGACCGTGGTACAGCCAGTTGAGCATAGTTTTTGGTGTTTGTATCATTCAGCTCTTCATCGTCTTCTGCTGACTCGAATCGTGTAATAATTTCGGCCCTTTTCAATACAAATCTACCAGTACATAGAAATACTGAATACACTTCCATTCTGTAGCTTGATAGATTATGAAAATGAATAAATGAAAGCAATTTCGTCGACTGACTGCACAGTACGATAATTGTTCTTCGTACTTACAGTAATACACTTGAAAACGCATCTCACAGAGACTCCATTACGTACACACACTTCATCGAACGTTAGCATATAATTTATACAATATGGGCAAATGCTTAGAGTGAGGAGAAGCCGTCCTCCATCACCTTGAGAGCGTCTCCAAACGACGTGAGCAGCTTCTCCAGCTCCCGAGTGACGTCGGCGTGAGGAGCAGGGTCCAGCAGCACAGACAGATCGATCTTGGGGATGGGCGGGAACTGCAGAGCCGGCTGGACGGGAGGCTGGGTCTGGGCAGCCCGAGAAGGACGTCGAGACGAGGGCTGCGACGGGACATTCAGACCGGGAGAATAGTCTTCCTTGCGGGCCGGGGTCATGTATGAGTCCGGCATGGGCGGGGCTTGTGCGGGAGGCATTTTGATCTGCAGATTGACGTTTCGCAGCTTGGCGGGTTTGTTTCCGTTAACGTCTGAACGGGGAATGACCACGTCAGGAACAGAAGCTGACCGGGTGGCCAACTGGGGGTTTTCAGATCGCGGGATCAGTGGAGGAGAAGCATGGCCGCCGTCTTCAGAAGACACAGACGACTTGTGGCTCATCACGGGCGAGGCTGCCGACGGCGAAGCTGCTGCCGACGACATGGAAGACACCGACGAGATGGAGGGTCTGTGGAACTGTGGAGGAGGGCTGGAGGGCCGTTTCATGGGGGGAGGACTGCCCCGATGAGGAGAGGGCGTTCTCTTGGAGTACACCTGATGAGGGGCAGCCAGAGAGGCCGAAGAGACCGGGTTGGCAGCGTTGATGGCCGATTTGGCAGCTGCGACCGCCGCCAGCGATGCAGAAGAGTGATGCATGGGTGTAGACGCGATCGGAGGCGGCGGGGCCTGGGCCATAGGTGGGGGAGGAGCCTGTTGAGGTTGTTGTAGTTGTTGCTCTCTCTGCTGGGGCGGCTGCTGTGGAGGAAGAGGAGGCATCTGAGGAGGAGGCTGTGTGTGGGGCACCGGGGGCATTGTAGGGTGCAACTGGGGCATCGGTGGTGGCTGTGAATGTTGATGCAATTGGGCAGGTTGCTGCAACTGAGGCTGCTGCAACTGAGGAGGCTGCTGCTGCTGCTGCACCTGAGGCAATCTTCCTAGACCAGGATGAATGGGTTGACCCGAATGAGTGGTCTGGTTGAGATTCTGACCCTGACCCTGAGTCTGGGCAAAACTGTGCGAATGCAGGAGAGGAGGAGGTTGGGGGTGATCCTTCTCGGGAGAAGCTCCGAGTTTGGAGGCCCGTCCCAGGGTCTTTCGGCGAGACAGCGCCATGGGGGGTACGCCTGGAGGCTCGCCCTCTTCTCTCAGATCGTTGAGAGTGGGTGCAATTGACGCCATCTGGGTCTTTTGTGTAGGCACCGTAGGCATTGACATTGAGGTGGACAGTTCCGGACGAGCAGGCATGGGTGCAGGAGGAGCAGGAGGCTCGTTCTCGTCGACAAACAGCTCCAGCAACGGATGCGGCTCGTCTTCTTCCTGAGGCACAGTCATGGTGTTTGTGGCTGTGTTCAGGTCGTGCTGAGTGTGCATTTGTAGACCTGGTTGCAGATGTTGCTGCTGCTGCTGTTGCTGCTGCTGTTGCTGCTGTTGCTCATATCTGTAATCAAGGGCTTCCGAGGCAGACACTGTACTCTGCAACAAATCCTGGGTGCCCATGTCGGCAATGTCTCTGTAGGCATACGTGGATTCCGGTCGGAAATCCAGCTGTCCATTATGCATTTCCACACGAGCATCGTCTGGCTGGTGGGGAGTCGAGGTGTCAAAGTCCCATCGGAAATCATCCGTGTGATCCACCATGTCTTCCTCAGAGCCAATGGAATGACGGTTGTAGACGGCCATGGAGTCACGTGACTTGTCATGTTCCCTCCACAGCATGTATCTTGATATGAGGTCTCTGATGGTCGATGTGGGGATACCCTTTGAGCTTCGGACAAACTTGGTTTTAGACAGCTCCTCCGCAGACGGTCGTTCGTCCGGAAGCTCGTCCAGACACATGGCCACAATCTCCTTGAGTGCGGCCGAGTATTGGGATCCTTCCAGTCGCGCGGGTTTGTTTCTGGGGATCAGGAAAATGGCTCTCATGGCCTCCTGGTCGGATAGGGGAGGGGAGCCTGTGGCGATTTCGTAGAGCGTGATTCCCAGGGACCAGATGTCAGCCTTGACGTTGTACGACGCTCCTTCGGTGATGACTTCGGGAGCCATCCAGTAGGGCGTTCCGACTATGGTTGAACGTTTGGTTTTGGTGGACACCAGTTGGGCAGCCACTCCGAAATCACACAGCTGAACACGTCCCTGTTGGGTGATGAGAATGTTGGCGGCCTTGATGTCTCTGTGGATGATTCCGGCCTTGTGCATGTACTGGATGGCGATGAGCAGTTCTCGGGCAATGACACTGAGTTGTCGTTCGTCGATACGTCCGGCCTTCATGAGCGTCCGCACGCTTCCTCCAGCGCAGTACTCCATGATTATCCACAGACGCGAGCCGTGCAGATATGAGCCGTGGTAGCGGGTGATGTTCTCGGCCTCGGCCTCCTTGAGCTGGGTCAGCAGCTGGATCTCGTGCTGGACCTCTTTGCAGTCATCTTCGGCCGTGTCCAGATTGAGCACCTTGATAGCCACCAGGGCCTTGGTCTTTTTGTGGTAGCCCTTGTAGACAACGCCAAAGTTGCCGCGGCCAATCACCTCCTGGCGCTGGTAGATGGACGTTACGGGCACGGAAGTCTGCATTACCAGGTGTTGTAGCGACAGTCGCGGGTTGGTGGACTGCTGGTCGCTGTTCTGTAGTCGTCTGTAAAGCGAGTTTATCATCACGTGAGTTGGGTCTAGGGGGGGTTTTTGGTGTAGTGTACAATATTGTGTGTACCTGGTGGGTCACGATTGAGCTGAGGTTTCAGGCCATATATGATGTACATATTTCTCCCCACAAAAAATGTGCCCCATGTGGCCCTCTCTTTGCTCTCTCACTGCCGTTATTTTGCGTGCCTCATTTCTCTTCCCCTCCAAGCCCCATGTCCTCTCCCTCTCCTTGGTAGGGCCAAACCTTGACATGCATGAACATCGCCGAAGGACAAAAGAACAGCCTTTGGGATGAAAAAAGCGACTGATACATCGACCAAAGACACCTCGCAAAATGTCCTTTGGACGCCTGTTTCGACAGTCCCGCATACCGGCGATGCACTCGTCGGAACCCGTGTCGCTACACACCCCGTCATCACAACTGGTCGCATCGGTACGGGGTAAAGGAAAGAAGCTGGAGTATGGACTCAAACACTCGCGCAACCCCAAACAGCCGAAAATGGTGTCTGTGACCGGTCTGGACTGGTTCGGACTCGGAACAGACTACCGTCCACAGGACATGGGTTTTGCACGCGCACAGGAACAGTTTTCACAGGCTGGAATCGCCCTGGAAGGCCCTCCTCTACTCCAACATGCATCTCGGTCCAACCTCAGCTACACCTTCATCAAGTGGTGCACCGACAAGGGCGTCAAGCAAAGCGCTCTGGACGGCGAGTATCTCGTCCAGTTGGCTAAGGAGTACTCTGCTACACAAAAATGCGGACCATGGGACACGATAGCCACCAAACCCTTGGCTGGACCGTCCTACTTCCCCCGGGGATCCCTACACACATGTCGAAACGGAGTGATGGCTAACCCCATGTTGCCAGCACGTGTTGTGGACGACCAGCGCACCAAGGCGGCGTGTATTGGAGTGGTGGCTACGTGTGAAGTGAACGATTCTTCCATCGGACACCATCGAGACAAGATTGTGATGATGGAGGTCAAGGGAGCCAAGATGGACAACGACAAGCTGGTCATGAAGCTGCAATCGACGACGAAAAAGTCTGCCCCCAACGAGTGGAAGAACTACACGGGGTCTCAAAAGCTGCAGAGAATGCACGCCAACAGTAACGGGCTTTCGCAGCACAAAAAGTACGAAAAGCTGTTTGATTTGTTGCAGTAGGGGATGACCGCAATCAACAAGGCAAAGCGACAGCATGCGGAGGAAAGGATGTATATATGTATATAGAAATTGCATGATTGTGATATCAGATGTTGGAGGGATGACTGAAAAATGGATGACTTAAAACTGGATGACTGAAATAGCAGATGAGCTTAAAACCATCTTTCATTTTCATAAAAGATTTGAGACCTGATTTATACTTGCAGCAATGTTTACTTCTTATCGCGATAGCTAGAATAAACGGGTGTACAACTACGATAAGGAGAATACAGGTATGGGTACATTTGTGTTCGTGTTATGTTACATTTTTGGGGAGGGGGTTATAATCGTTTGTGTCGTAACGTGTCGTCAGATGGCTTATCTAAGAACACCCTTTGTGGAAGGAACCTCGTCTCCATAGGTGATGGTGGAAGCCATACGCAGAGCCAGAGCAGTGGCCTTGAATGCAGACTCGATTCTGTGATGGTCGTTGGCGCCTCGGATCACGTCGACGTGGATGGTGATGGCAGCAGAGTGAGCAAAGGACTCAAAGATGTGGGGGACCATCTCGCACGACAGCTGGCCAACCCGCTCTCGCTTGAGACCCAGCTCGGTCACACAGTATGCTCGGTTGGACAGATCCACGACGCATCGCGACAGAGCCTCGTCCAGAGGAGCGTATGCGGATCCGTATCGCTTGATGCCTCGCAGGTGGCCCAGAGCCTCCTTGAAGCAGCCTCCCAGAGCGATGGCGGTGTCCTCCACGGTGTGATGGTCGTCAACATGGACGTCTCCGATGCACTCGACCAGCAGCGACCAGCCGGAGTGCTTGGCCAGAGCGTGCAGCATGTGGTCGAAGAAGGCGACGCCGGTCCACACGGAAATGTGCTGGGTGTCGGTCTTCTGGTAGGCGTGAGAGACGTCGGCTCCCTCGGGCAGCATGGTGGGGCCTGGCAGCTCGAGGTCTCCTCCGTCTATGCTGATGGCGATCTGGATTTTGGTCTCCTTGGTCTCTCGTCGGATGCTGGCGATTCGTTTGGTCATTTTTTGGGTGTTGTGTGTATCGTATGTAGTGTGGTGTATCACAAGTAGAAAAGTAATTTTCAGTGGGGCTGACAATCGATGACTCTTATCAACATTTAGCTTCGTTAACAAACGGTCGAGTCTAGAATGTGCTGGATGGAAGAGTGAAAGAGAGACAGACAGACATTGGTACCACAGTTCGTTTTGTTTCTTATAAACGGGCTCTATTTATTGATGAAATCTCCCGCGATCTTCCGCTCTCTTTCTCTCTGACTCACAGAGCTTCTTGCTCTTTCTCTCTATCTACTCCAAGGTTGGTGAGTCAGGACGGACCTGGCTTTGGATAGATAATTTCAGCCGGAAGATAGACTTTCGGCTCTTCGGGTTGTGACCACAAATATTTGGGGGAGCACACAACCGTCTAACAGCATGCTGATTGGCCAGTTCAATAACCAGGACAATTCTAGCCAATGGAAAATAAAGAAGGGACGATTTTTCCACACTAAAGATGTAGTACAGTTCCAGTAGCTACGCCAACGCCCCCACCTATAGGACGCACAATTAGACCCGCTTCCCTCAACGTTCATTCCTCTGGACAAATTGGGGGGTGCAGCACGATGTCTAATGGCAGTTGAATTCTGATTACTAACTTAGTCATCTGTTTTGTACGGTAAATCACGCCCAAAGGCTCTTCAGTTTAGTATTTCCCGGTATAATGTCTATAAATCAATAATGGCCTCGCTCAGCAGGGCCCGCACAGTACGCGCTTCCATCCCCTCTCTAAAGTCGCGCCTTGTTCTCAATCCAGTGCTTGACAACGGTCTTGCCCTCGTAGAAGGACGGGTCTGGATGTCGCACAATGGCGCCAGCATGGGCCTGTTTGGTGGCCCGGATATGGATGGCGGTCTTGTCCCACTTGAGCTGGCTGAGATTCTCAATGATGGTCTTTTGAGTGTCCGACAGCACCAGCTTGGTCTTGGTCAGATCCAAGGTATCGCCCTCCGTGGTCTTGTACTCCATGGCGGAGAACATGGAGTCCATCGTCTTGTCCACCTGATCCTCCAGGGCCGTTCGGAACGCGCCTTCCTCCAGGGAATGTGATCTGTGGTGTCCGTGCGAAGCAGACGAAGACGACTCGGATCCCTTGCTGTCAGGAGAGTGCACCTTGCCGTTAACCAGAGCTCCGACAAAGTCGTCCGAGGTGTTGGTCTTCCAGTACTCGCCCTTGGCGTATTGCACTCGTCGTCGGTTGGAAATGATGCCGTAGAAGATGGCCGAGGCGATCCATGTGACGGCGTACATGGGCATGGTGACGGCAATGTTGTAGAGCACCTTGGCCCATCGGAACCGGCGTTCCAGCCATCCAGGAGGCTGCTTGATGGCCTCCGGGGGAGGAGCCAGAAGGTTGGAAGGATCCGCCTGCTGCAGCTTAATGTTGTTGAGCCGCGAGGTGTCGACAATGATCTCGTTGGTGCCATCGACGATAGGAAGAGTGACGGATTCCATGTTGACGCCCTTGAAGGGGTCAAAGTCGTAGATTCCAGCGGTGTACCAGGCTGTTCGCGAGTCATTGACCACGTTGGCGTACAGGTTTCGGTGCTTGAACGCCTCCAGGCCCTTGGAGAAGGACGATTCGGGGTAGGACATGACCTCCAGCAAAGGCATGGGTTTGGAGAACCGTTCTCGGTTGGAGTCGGTCATTGCGGTTTCTCGGACTCGGACCCGGTCCTCCAGGAACAATTGCTTGCCGGTCTTGCCCATGAGCGATCCTGCGAGCGAGTTGAAGGCGCTGGCGAGTTTGCTTTCTCCAAGCACTCTCACTCCAACATGAGGAGTGCAGAACGTGGTGAAGGACGCCGGGGGGATCCGATTGAACACACCCCGAGTGTACAGCAGACCCACGGCGTACCGAGACATGAGGCCGCCCAGAGAGTAGCCTGCCATGGAGATACGATCCACCTTTCGCTCCGAGTTGTTTTCAATCAGCGCAATGAGAGTCTCGGCCTCCTCGGCGAGTCGGGTTCCACAGACGTCAATGCCGTCGTAGGTGGAGTAGCCCTCGTTGCCTCGGGTTCGGTAGATGACCACCACGTCGTCTCCCTGTCGAGACTTGAGCTCAGCCAACGAGTCCTCGATGCAGGTGGAGTCGTCTTGGTAGAACTCCATGGTCTTGGGGTTGGTTTCGAGCAGCTGCTCCACAATGTAGTTGAAGTGGGCGCGGGTGCCCCACACGCCGTGGGTGCAAACAACGAGATGGGTGGACATGTCGATATGGGAGAGGACGGCGGTACTGGCCCTCGACCCAGCCTTAACTATACTCTTTCTCATGTTTCACGTGAATATACTTTCTTGACATGAGCGTAAATTTACACCTTAGTATGCGTTGGGGGGGGGATGTATGGGTTGGGGAAACGAGCATTGGGGTCAGGGGTGTTTGCATGTGGGGAGTTCTTGGTTGGAAACGGGACAACATTTCTGTCAGTTGTTTTCTGTCACCTTGACAACACTCAATCACCCGCCAACTCATCGCTCCCCCTCTTACCCCATGTAGGTCGCTTTTTTTTAGCGAGTGATAGACACAACCATCCCTCGCCCCCTCAATAAGCTCCGAGCATGAAAGTATGAGGTGCACTATCTTTGCCTCTTGAAGCTACAAGTAGAGAGCAGACCCTCTTCGACAACGTGGGCTAATAAGATAGTCATCATTTATATATGAGACAGAAGGGGGACAGAAGGGGGCGCCGAGGGGTATATATACTCTCTGGGTTCTGTTCGTGTAACCATCCCTTTGCTGACGACGAACACAAACACCTTCTCGGTAAAATCCCGTCCCCTTCACATGCATGCGTGCCTGAAATTAATCGGCGTTCGAAAACAGACGCCGCTTGTTATGTTGACCTCTGGAGAGCCCGCAAAAAAAAAAAACAAAGAATAGAGTGGGGAAAACTAGACGGTCTGGAAGTTGTTGAATAGCAAGTGAAACGGTCCGTTGAAACGCTGGTAATGTCGCATTTTGGACACATTGCCAAGGACGGTGGATTTTGCAAATAATATTGTCGTCCCTCACTCACCAACAAAGACTGGGTCTCTCCAGCCATGCTCAATTTGGTGATCTAGGATGCTCCCTATTAACGCTAACACCTAAGCCTGTATGGATATACCCGCCGAGTAGAACTTTTCACCCCAGCCACGGAACCAGTACTAATGCCCCTCCAACAGTCTAGACCGATGATGGCTCTCGACTAAAGTGGCGCAAACCCAAGTTCTAGCCTACGAGTACAAGTACTTTCGATTTCAATGGTCTGATCCTGATGACAGTATGCACCGGTATGTACGATTCTCACTCAATAACTTCTCCACGGCACCTCCTCGGGAACACTAAAAAAAGACACACTCAAACTAACAGCCAAAGACCGTATGGCTCGCTAACCGCGAAAAGCCAGTCGTGCCAATCACGTAAATCACGCCAACGCAAACGCTTGTAAACTCCACTCTCCTGGAGGGAGGAACCTACACAATACTGTAAGATCTACTGTATCGTATTGCAACTCAATCTACAGTGCAAGACAGTGTCTACTTCTAATTACTTTTACAGCCAGTCCTTCTGTATAATAAAATAATGCAATGCTATATAAATTACTTTCGCTTGACCCAGCCCCACATTCGCGCAGCGACATTTTTGTGGGACGAAGGGCTGTGGGGGTGGTGATGATGAGTCTGGTGAAATCGAGTCTCACTGTTTCTGTCGGAATGCACGTCGCTGCTGAGATCCGACGTCCGGCTGCTCACAGCACTGACGTCCGCGTGCTCCATGGGCCCAGGCTCTCCGAAATCATCGTTCCACTCGGAAGTGAACGAATAATGCGTGGAGAACCGCGAGTCCTCCTCGTAGGTGTATCGAGGCAAGTCATGAGAAGCCATACGAGAAGGAGACCCCAAGAGTCGGGGAGCGTCCATCTTTCGAACGGTTCGAAGAGGAGACTGCAGAGACGAGCAGGAGGAAGAAGACACAGCGGGAGCCGTGGGAGTCGCATGCACAGAACCCGAACCGGCCGGGGTGGTTGCACTAGCAAATGTAGACTCGAATGTTTTGCCGGGAGTCTGAACGGGCTGGATGTAGCTGTTGGAAGAAACAGCAGCATACTCGGTCTCCCGTTCTCGCTTCTCTCGCTTGTCCCGCTCGTCTCGTTCCTTTCGGTCCTTCATGGCTTGGGCAAGATCGTTGTTGTAGGATCGGTGGAACCGAGTTCGGGATCGGGATCGAGTAGAAGACGACGAAACAGACACCAGAGAAGAAGCAGAGGCGTTCGCAGAAACCAGCTGCGAACACGTGGAGGATGCGGGAGTGAGCACGGGCTCCGAGGGCTCCGAAGACTCGCAAAGAGCCTCGGCACTGGAGGGCTCCTCCTCCTCGATGATGGCATCGTCGGCGGACGATCCATGAAGAGACAGCAAGTCTTCGCCAACCAGGGCTCGGATCTTGCGCTTCATGCCGCGGGAGGGGTCCAACATGGCCTCCGGAGCCGACTCGGATCGTCGATGGAACCGGCTGTTGTTTTGGGAAGGAGGCAGAGTCAGAGGGTATAGGGCTGCGTCGAGATCGATGGTCTCAAACTCCTTGGCAGAAGGAGAAGGGGACACCTCCGGTGATCCAGCACCGGGGCAGTAGAAGGGGTCGTTGGTAGCAATGTATGACGACGAGTGCAGAGTGGGGGATGAGAGGGTGGGGCTCTGGCTCTGGCTCTGGCTCTGGCTCTGGCTCTGGCTCTGGCTCTGGCTCTGGCTCATGACGTGGTTGTCGTCCATCATCACACTGTTGCTGTTGCTGTTGGGGGTATTGTGCATGGGGCTCTTTCCCTTTCTCAGAGACGACGAGGACCGGAACTTGATGAGCGAGCCGGCCCAGGATCGCACCTTCTTGTGTCGGTTCTTCTTGGTAGGCGAAGACGATTTCGACGGAGAGGCGGATCGAGACGAAACCTGCGACGAAGACAGCTGCGAAGACGACGACTGTTCGGACACGGAAGGCGACGCCATTCGAGGCGGAGAGCCCAGCAGTCGGGGAGGCTCGATGAAAGCCACGTCTCGTTTGGGAGAAGCAGAGCTGGCAACTGTTGGTTCAGGAGCAATCAATGGGGGCGGAGGCGCGAGAGTGGTGCTACTGCTGCCGATGTTGCTGTTGCTGATGTTGCTCTGCGGTTGCTTGTGCGGGTTCGGCGGTAAGTAATCATGCTTGTTGAAGAGCGTCTGGGCGTCGAAATCACAGGACACGGCCGCCGATCGACGATGGGCGTGTTTTCGAGGCGAGGCTGTTCGGGACGAGGCCACGTCTGCGGCTCCGAGCGAAGAGGCCTGGGTCGAGACTGTGGATGCAGCGGAGGCCTCGGACGACTCGGACGATTGCGAAGTGGTGCCGGAGTCGCCTCGTTCTATCGTGATGGCCGGCATCTGTCGTGGAGACGAGGGGAAGCTGTGGTCGAGCCGCGGAGGGAATGCAAAATCTAGGGAAGTCATGAGAAGCTGAAATACAGTGTTGTTAGTTGTCGAGGGGGGGAGAGAAATTAAAGGTCGGGGTTGGTATAGTAGCTGCTCGTGTGGTTTGGTATAGTAGCAGCAGAAGAGTCGAAAAGTCGAAAGTCGAAAGTCGAAAGTCACGGCACGGTTGCCTTCAGCCAAATATTAACGAGGGGACTTGACTGGGGTGGGCAAGCGCAAGGCTCACGAGTTATGGGTTATCAGAGAGGGCGGCCAAAGGACCATGCAAAGAAGTTGTGGGGTGTTGGGGGGAGAAGAAGTAAGTAGAGTGTGTCTTCAAAGAGGATGATGGCAAGGTAATAAACAGGTGTGGAAAAAGAGTATTTTTGAGCCATTAGACTTTGGGCATCAAAGGGGCAGCTGCAAGGTTTTGGCACAGTAGGGAAAAGTAAAATGAAATGGTACATCAAAGGAATATGCAGTCTTGACACTAATCGGGTCGCGCCATTGTCCCGAAATAGTAACCACAGCAGTCTACTAAAGAGACCTATTGCATGGAGTGACGACGAGACGCCTCCTGGACGCACAAAATGGGAGGGGTGGATAGATGTCAATGGCCGATGTCACAGGCAAAAGGGAAAAAAGGGAAAAAGGAATATAGACGGAAAATACAAAGTCAAAGGGCGGTTGGTCTTGAGGTTTGAGGTCTGAGGTCGACGTTGAGGTCGTCTGGACTTTGGTTCCGTGTGTGCGTGTATGACAGCAAAAAAGGTCTTTCAAGGTGTCACCCAGCCTCACCGTCTCAGGACCCACCCAACATGTGGATCCCTTGATCCCAAGATTTCGACGATATTTGTTTCTCCTCTGACTCTCCTCTGACTCTCCTCTGACTCTCCTCTGTCTCTCTGTCTCCTCCACAACCTCCACTCAACCGCCGGTCCGACACTTTAGTCCAAACCTGGAGTGGGTGTGTGTGCCTTTCTACGATACCAGTGCCAATTTCGCACATCACAGTTATAGTTCACCCCTGTGTTCGTATAATGACGCCAGGTTGCACCCCTCCAACCTTGACCCACGGGTATTTGCCTCACAATGTGGCGACCCGTTGTGCAATCTTTACGGCGACAGGACAGGTGGGGACGGTCTGCGACGAAGTCCACATCCTTGTCCAACCGTGTACCCGCCCGTAGCTCTCATAGGCTCACCTCAACCTCTCTTCCTCCATCACCTATCAATACAATACAGTGTCCCATTGCAGGATATGCGCCACCGGGGTTTGTGCATGTCTAGGAACGGCAAGTCCATTGTCTTTTCGCGACTATGTGAGATGCGTAGATGCAAGTATAGATGGCTGGGGGAAAGAGAAGAGATGGACGGCGAGAATAATGGAAGAGTAGTAGAGCTAGAGTCTTTGCTTTTTCGGATGCCGTCGCCGTTTCGCATCCAGACAAACACACGCCCATCTTCACTGGTAATAACCACAACCGTCCACCGTCTTTTTGTCACTTGTCTTGTCCACTGGGTTAGTCTTCACCCTTGATCGGTGGGCCGTGTAGGTCGGCAAGGTTAGGCTTATTTTTTTTGCACCGTGTGTGCGAGTGCAAGTGGTATGGCTGTGCTGTCGTTTACAGCATGACGTAGTTGGGTGGCATCGGACTCAAGACACACACTAGCAAACGTGGAGAAAAGAGGTTGAGACGACTTTTGGGCTGCTATTGGGGGGGGGAGAGGAAGGCGCCAAAATAGGCAAGTGGCATCCAACCTGCTGCAGCACAAGTCGCGCTCACTTTACTTTTTTACGAGCGAGCGACAGTCCGATTTGCCTCTTTGCCACCATCGCCGATGCTTCACTTGTCTGCTGCTGCTTCGGACGGACTTGTACACCTTCCTGACTTTGGCCACAACAAGCTCCATCAATACACACAAGAAACACACTTTTGTTGCTTTTTTCTACGTTTGTTCGTGACGGGCACCCCTAGCTTGGCCATTTATATGGGCTGGGGGGGGAAAATTAATAGTGCAGTTGGCCCAGTGGAAAATAAACAGAGATAGCACGTTGCACAAGTCCGCTTGCGAGTGCCACTACGTATGTTTGACTTTGTTTTTTCGCCCCGTCACTGTCCAGAGCAACATTGCCGAGCCCCAAAACAGCGCAAAAGATGCACTCTGAAATATTCAACGGCACGAGACAAGCCAGAATCTCGTACTGGTGTCACGCGCGCGCAACGGTAACCGCTCGCTACTTCCGGACTCGGTCCGTATGGCGACGACTGTGGCTGAGCGGCCTGCCATGACTCAGAGATCCTCCACCCTGTCTTATCTGGTCTGAAGATCAATATGCGCCGCCACAGGTACCCACCATGATGAAACCAACTACTGAAACATGTGCATCTGTCGAAAGGCAAACCCGTCGAAAAGGAAAGCGTAGATTGCAACCATGACGGAGTGTAGACAGAGTAGACTCTCTTGAAAAAAGCCAGCTGCGACGGGTGCAGCTAGAGACGCATGTGGGTTTCCGCATCTGGTAACCTCACCGGTGGGACGCTCTAGTGCGGTGCCACCTGTGCTTCCATGCATCGTGAGTCCCGAGCCCCACCCGTGGAATGGACGACTCCGTGATATATGGGCAGAGTTTCCGGTTGTCTCTGTCGACAACTCTCCTTGCGTCCCTGCCTAAACACAAGTGAGCGCCATATTAGCTCTTGGCGGTGTACAGTATCTCTAAAGCCAACGTGCAAAACTGTTTTACACAATTGGATTCACGAGCCTAATTCTGGAGCTCAGGGAAACGGATCTCGGCGCTATAAATTAGTACTTGTCCGTTTGACGGGTGGAGCAGGGGTCAAATTGACGTATATCACTTTGGCGTCTATCAGCGGTACGGATACACACAACCTACTCTTGTGCTGGTACGTGTAGGCCACACTACCCGCTAACTCGTCTGCCACCCTACTCGGCGTTTACTTTGAACTAACGAGAGGCAAAACAACAAAGACAAAAGAGGTTTGGTTGGCTCCAGCATACAGCCGGCCCTTGGGTCTTGTGAAACCGCCGTCCCTGTTCCTGACAGCCTTGTCTTACTCCGGGACACCTGGGGAAGAGAAGGCTGGTTCAGTTGCCCCCAATACTCCACCATCTTTGTGTGCTCAAGAGTGTCTCACTCACATCAGCTGATATTGAATCTCCGACGTGCGGATATTATTTACATCCAAGGCAACCCCTGCCGACTTTTGACTTTGGCCAAAAAGAAGAACCCTTTTGCCGGCCTAAATCGTTTGGGTTAGGAACAAGCCATGACTGTCCGATCTCTCCAGATTACTGTACCTGACTGTGCGCACATGGCCAATCACGGGCTGCATCCAGATAGCCGGCGGGCCCGTAAATGAAAAGCGCTGCAGACGGTCGTGCGAATTAGCGTTCCAGCTTCAAGCCACACCTTGGCCCAGCTCGCCCATATATGTACAGATCATCTCGGCACATCGTCACAACGAAAACCGCGGTCCGTCCATGCATAATATAATAGGTCGTGTCTTTCCGTTCGCTGGATAATCTCCATGGAAACAGCAGGTAGTCTGCACTGAGACACGGACATATTACGCTGATGACTCGTAGCTGCTTGTGTTTAGTGCCTCTGTATGTACTGCTGTAACCTCTGTGATGACGTATGACAGCTGCTGGCGCCTCTACAGTATAGCCAAACGCTGACGTTGGACCTAACGTATTGAGTCAGACCCCAAACTTTTCTTTTCATTGTTCATTGTCCAGCCGATCCCGCTCGCTTCCTCATAATATCTCACCCGTAATATTCTCCGCGGCTGTACCAGCCTTCTGTGTCCTCCGCCAAGAGTTGATACATTCTGGTTCGCTTGTATTGAGTTCGCTTTTCGTCGAGGTCCCTTTTATCGAGTTCGCTTTCGAGTTCGCTTTTATCGAGTTGTGCTCGTATTTTCCGAAGCAGCCGAGTGTCTCCGCCAAGCGGCTGCGTCAACAAACACTCTGTGTATGTACTCGTACTCGTACTTGTGCCCAACCCCAGTCCGGTGACAGGTATTACAGTAGTGCGAACAAGGGGGTCACTGTACGTGCGGGTGCCAGCAAGGCCAAAAGTGACGATATAATATTTAAAGCTCAGCTCTTGCATTACGTTCGTGACAAAATATTATTTTCTCTGCTCAAGGCGCTAACGACGGGTATTTCAAAGTGTATTTTGGAACTCAACCGGACAGTTGGAGATGTCAGAGTGTGTTGCGGGAGCTGCGCAGCCCGTCGCCGGTAGTGGTAATTGGTAGTGCGAAGAATAGCCGCGTATTCTGCCGGCGGGACCCCAATGCGGAGGTGCGTACAAGTGCTACTGTACGAGCTGGATACGACGGTTCGATTCCCCTGATCATAACTCCCTCCACTGTTCCACTTAAAATCCCACCGTCACAAGTAGATCAATCTACAAGAGTCAAGATCCAAAAGAAAAAGAAGTTTCTTCCACTGGGCCCGTTATTTTGCGCTACTGCACTTGAAAGGGGGATCCCACTGTATACTATCTACGGCGAGAGATCAGCTGCTGAAACTGAAAGACTGAAAGAAGATAGCCGCGTTTCTTATCACTCTTTAGTCTCCAGGCCTTGTCATGGGGTGTCACAATGTGGCGACGGGCTGCACAGTGGAGACGTGAGAGTGTGTGGATCACGGACGGGAAATGAGCGCTTTCTGCCATGCCACAAGTGCATTGTGCATCGTCGACGGGCGTAATAATATCTCCCATGGAGGTGGAGCCGTAATAATCGCTAGCCCCAGGTACCATGCCTGTTGTGCGAAGTGCTATCTTTTGTTCCTGAGTACATAGTTGGCTACTGATAACGCCTCTAAACGCTAAGTAGTCATAATTACTGTGCGACTCTTTTCAGACACGATCACGACTCACACGGTTTGTTCCCGCACAGCTGCGATATTATCCAAAGGCAATTCCAAGCCTCCATGACAAGGGCTGGTTATCAACGGCCTCGTACAGCATGTATGTATGGTTATCAAGGGCCTCGTACAACACGGTTTGCGCCTGGAAGAACCGACCGATCAAGAGAAATACGCTGACTGGTTAGTTTCCAAATTAATTTGCCCCTGTAGCTCTTGGCATTTCAGCGTCACAGAAAAAAATACAGTCACAACCTCACCTGTCAATGTTTGGCTGTTTCCGGCTTGTGCCTTGTTCGCTGCGTCCTGTCAACGTCAAATCTCACTCATCTGACAGGGGCAGCCATTGTATTGTCTGGGCAAGATTGTCAATGTGTCAAAGCTGAATCTGACGTTGGATCCTTGGCGGGTCCGCTACGGTAAAGGTGGCGGAGGGTGGGCGTTATTAGTGTGTTCAATTTGTTTCATATCGCAGGATATCACCACGCCCGGATGTGGGTATAGTGTCCACCGGGCACAGTGGATACGAGCTAGATATTATACAAGAAGTCTGGACGGCATCCAAAGCACCCAGTTGTGTACTCTCTCGCTTGTGGTTTGTAGTTTCTCCATCTGGCGTTTGCGTCTGGTGTCTGTTACTGGTAGCTACAACAGCCATGTCAAATTCATGATCAGTAGATGTAGAGATGGTCAACTATTCAGGCGCACGCTATCTAGTGAAAAACACATGTGGTATCCCGGTATGTTTGTTTCCATCACACACCTTTAAAAACGTATGTAAGTTATCACGTGGTCCTTGTATGTGCTGATAACAACGCTGAGATAAGGCATGCCGATAAGCTAACCTTTCATATAGCTGCACCTAAAACGCCTCGAGAATTTCCCAAACGGGACAACACAAGATACAGATGATGGAAGTGAACAGTTTACTCGGTTCGAACAGCTACGATTGCTTGTGTGTGTGAATTGAGAAGTATTCGGATTATTTATAAATTAGAGGATATCATAAGATCGCAAATTTAGAAAAGAGCGACACCAGCGGCGGCGACAACACCGGCAAGGATCTGGGCACCGAGGGTGGCAGCTCCGTTAGCCTGCTCGGGGCCGGCGGCGGGGGGCTGGGTCTGCTGGGGAGCCTGGATCTGGCCGTCGTTGATCTGGGTGACGACACCGGTGGCACCAGCGGGCTTCTCGCCGGAGGGCTTGGCACCAGCACCGGGGGCACCGGGAGCGGCAGAGCCGGAAGGCTTAGCACCCTCACCAGCACCGGGAGCACCAGGGGCAGAGGCACCGGGGGCAGAGCCGGAAGGCTTGGCACCCTCACCAGCACCGGGAGCACCGGGGGCAGAGCCGGAAGGCTTGGCACCCTCACCAGCACCGGGAGCACCGGGGGCAGAGCCGGAAGGCTTGGCACCCTCACCAGCACCGGGAGCACCGGGGGCAGAGCCGGAAGGCTTGGCACCCTCACCAGCACCGGGAGCACCGGGGGCAGAGCCGGAAGGCTTGGCACCCTCACCAGCACCGGGAGCACCGGGGGCAGAGCCGGAAGGCTTGGCACCCTCACCAGCACCGGGAGCACCGGGGGCAGAGCCGGAAGGCTTGGCACCCTCACCAGCACCGGGAGCACCGGGGGCAGAGCCGGAAGGCTTGGCACCCTCACCAGCACCGGGAGCACCGGGGGCAGAGCCGGAAGGCTTGGCACCCTCACCAGCACCGGGAGCACCGGGGGCAGAGCCGGAAGGCTTGGCACCCTCACCAGCACCGGGAGCACCGGGGGCAGAGCCGGAAGGCTTGGCACCCTCACCAGCACCGGGAGCACCGGGGGCAGAGCCGGAAGGCTTGGCACCCTCACCAGCACCGGGAGCACCGGGGGCAGAGCCGGAAGGCTTGGCACCCTCACCAGCACCGGGAGCACCGGGGGCAGAGCCGGAAGGCTTGGCACCCTCACCAGCACCGGGAGCACCTCCAGCGGGGGCCTCAGGCTTGGCACCCTCACCAGCGCCGGGGGCACCGGGGGCGGGAGCACCGGGAGCAGCACCGGAAGGCTTGGCACCCTCACCGGCACCGGGGGCGGCACCAGAGGGCTTGGCTCCCTCACCAGCACCAGGGGCACCGGGGGCAGGGGCAGCACCGGAAGGCTTAGCACCCTCACCAGCGCCGGGAGCGCCAGGAGCGGGAGCGCCGGGAGCGGGCTTGGCACCCTCACCAGCACCGGGGGCACCGGGGGCGGGGGCAGCTCCAGAAGGAGCAGGGGCGGGCTTGGCTCCCTCACCACCAGCGGGAGGAGCCTGGATCTGGCCATCGTTGATCTGAGAGACAACGGCGTTGTCAGCAACGACAAGGGCGGCGAGGGCGAGGAGAGTGGCGGAGGTGAACTTCATTGTGAATGTGTGTGTGTTTGGTATTAAGCGAGTGAAGAGATTAAATTGATCTGATGAGGAGGGAAAAAGGGGTGCGACCAGGGGACCTTTTATATCCTTTCGATTGCCCACAAAGATGGGCGATTCATCGGCATGTCTAATGTCTCAAACTGTTGATTACCACACCAAGGCCTCCGCGCGTGGCTTAACCCGTTCGACATTAGCTTTAGGCTCGAGAGACCTTACCTTTCTTGGTTACGAGACACTTTCTCTCGGGCCAAGAAGAGAGCAGTGTTTCATTCTAGACTGTGACTAACTTCCTCGGTTAGGGTCTTGCTGCCCAATTTGTGCTCGGAGTGCCATTAATGGCGCACTCGTGGATGCGTGGGGTATACATGATCGTATATCTTGGCATGACTCTCTCGATGCGTCATTCCAGTGCTCTACAATTAGGGTGGTTTTATTTCACAGACTAAAAAAGTGTGTAACTGTGACGGCTAGCGGGTTCATTGTTCCTGTCGCTCTTCAGGGGCCGGCAGCGATGACGGTCGCACTGCCCACGAGTAAACAATGCTTGTGGGGAAGAATGGATTGGCACCCCCGGGCAGCTAAGGTGCAAGTTACCACGCAAAAGATGGTTTCATCATGGTCTGGATTAGGCAAGGCAGTAAAAGCAAGTTCTCAGTCGACAAAGAATGCAAACCAGAATGAAAATAAAGCTGGAAGAAAGGCCTGAAAGGCAACATGTCCCGGCGGGGTTATGTTGCTCCATTCAGTGTTATGGTCGACCAATTGAGCGTCCAATCATCCCGTTCTGTTCTCCAGGTGCTAAAACGGCGGACAAGGGGTGTTGTGATCACTAGTTTCGATCGTAACCCCACAAAATGGGGAGATAGTCACGCCAAGACGCGGTGCCCTGATGTCCCATTGTGCTTCTGCATAAGCCAAGTGGATAACTCTCGAGCTTGAGTCTATACATTGGGTGGTAGCAATGAAGCTTGCAATTTATCGTCGTCTCGGTCCACAAAGATGTGCGGGATGTGCCAAATTGCGCAAGTATCGTCCGCCCCGGGCGTCGATGCTACCCCGGAAATCGCGGCTGTGGTCTCCGTTCCTGCCCTCTTTCGTTGTGAAGGTGTGATCCTCGTATGTACTCGACGTTACAGATTTTGGGATTTGCAGTTCAGATGCGAGCTCCTCGAGGCTGTGTCCCACACAGAGCGCGAGGAAGGGGATGAGCTTTACACCACGCGTCTGTAACAGAACAGAGTGATGGGAGCATGGGAGGCATGTGACATATTCTGGAGTGTGAAGACGACAGCGCATGATGGTGGTCTTGGCACCTGGAAGGCCACAGAGCAAGGAAACGGCGAGTTTTGCGATTCTCGATGCAGCGTGACTCTTGTGGCTGCATGGGCACAACAATCGACACTTTTGCTCACCTCGTCAGTAAATGTCATCATGGCCTGTTTACCATCTTCGGCCTTGTTGCCGTTCAAGGTCGCTTGAGTTTGAAACGTTCCAACCTAAAGAGCACGCCATCCTTAACTCCGGTCCCATCTTTTTTCGGCGGCCTTCGTTGTCGTGCGGACACTCTTTTGCTGTGGATACGGTCCTGTCTTACATTGTTTTTCTGGGGTCTTGTGGCTGGGTCTTGTGATATCGTAGTTTCAAGTATGTGCAAGGTGTGTGTACAAGTACGTGACTAAGTGGATACGAGTAGAGATGAGCTAAGTCCTGCATTCTCGGTTGATTGTTCCCATTTTTGACGGGTCGACTCAGGGACAGGCAACAAGTGAATTGTCCCAACAAGTCAGAAGGCACATGTGGGTGGTGCTCGGAAACTTGTGCGACCTAAATTCACCCCATATGCCTTTGCCAGAATGGGCGATTTTCGCTGCCGAGAAAAACAAACTTTCAGAACAACGACGATCATGGTTACCGGGCAACAGGCGAGCAACCCACCCTAAATGTCTCATAGGAACGGAGTGGGGAACGCACCACACCAATGAATAAATGCCGGAGGGGCCTGTCCACATATTCCTTGTGCCATTTGCATGCGCTTTATGCAATCGTTCTCGTCAGACTAGCTGCACAATCATCAGTAGGTACTGCCTTTCATATATCGCTCATCGCGCTGCACCAATGCAAAAGTGGCATGGCTCTTTCCTTGGCCCTGTAGTCTTGGAGCACCTCGTACATACCTACGCTCGGGTTCCTGAAGGGCCCAAAGTCTGAAAGTCCCAATCGCCCAATCGACGACGTATCGCCCGAGTTTAAGCACACAGCAATCTAAACCATGGCTCGGTTTCGAAGAGAGTCCGAAAGTGTGGAATGTGTGGACAAGTCGCTCAAAAAAGCGGCTAATTCCTCGGCACTAAAGAACTCAAATCGTCTCGATCTCCATGAGCATTTTTTCATCATATAGTCGTCATGATCCATCGTTATGCTGTGGCTTAGTGTGCTGTATTGCTGTTGATCGATATTGACGGTTCGGACCGCCATGCTTGAGAATCGAACTCACGCCATTCCCACCAATGTACGATGCAACTCGCTATCACAAGATGACGTGCACGTGACTGTGATACTACATTACGCAGCTCCAATGCAGCATTAATCGCCACTCCAATGTCCAACTACGAACAGGACCACAATATCAACAACGAGTCTGCCAACGGATCCACCGACCAAGACGGCAACCATCCCCGCAACACGCTCGGAGCCAACCTCCAGCAGTTCCTAGATGTCGAGAGAGACCGAGATCGAAGAGCCGGAGTGTCCGATACTAACCCTGGACCAGACTACGTTCCAGCGTTCGAGCGGGCGATCCGGCAGCTAGACAGAAACGAAATCATCGACTTCTTCGTCCAGTTCATCGATGGACTGGATCTTCAGACTGGTGAGGCCCCCAAGCCCAAGGGACTGGGCCAGGACTATCTCGACACTCTGGATCGGATCCCCAAGAAGCAGCTGAAAGAGTCGGATTCATGCGCCATCTGCTCCACGCCGTACCTGGAAGACGAGTTCCCGCTGGTTGTGCGACTCCCATGCAACAAAAAGCACCACTTTGATCTGGAATGCATTGCGCCATGGCTCAAGCTCAACGCCACCTGCCCCATGTGCCGAAAAGATCTAGCTGCCAAGGCCGAGATCGAGCCCGATAGCGAGGAAGACTTTGATGACACTTACGGTTGAGCAGCCATTCAAACACCACAAGCTAGACACAGAGATTACAGATATATATACAGCATGTACACTAACTATTTTATACAGAAGATTGATCAAACTGTGGTTGTAGATGTAGGTGCTCTACGAAAGCCAAACAATAGCTACGGTAGTCATAACAGCCAGATAGCCATATGTCTACACCCGAAATACGACATCTCGCCAGCATGATTAGTGTACAAGTTTGGTTGAATAAATAATGTTACATAAGCAATAGCCAGTCTAGCCTGTCGCTACAACTCAATGTTGCCCTGGCTCTGGTACTTAATACCCTGCCCGGGAGGAGGAGGAGGAGGAGCAGCCTCGTCTCGTCCAGCAGCCCCGTCCTTGCTGGAACTGCCACCCTTGCTTCGAAGATACTTTTTGATCATCTGTCCAAGCTTCCACTGCTCGTCGGAAGAAGCTCCGAGGTTACGAGGCTTTCCCCATGCAACACGGAGTCGACAACCGTTCAGAACCAGTCGTCCTCCACTAATAGCAGCCGCAGCCTTCTCTGCAGCAGCTCGGGTTTCAAACACAACATAGCCACAATGAGCCCGATGCACGACCGTCAACAACGAGATGGTGCCTCCGGTTTCTGTGAAGTGCTTTCTGATCACGTGCTCGGGGAGATCGTCTTCAACCCCCATGAAAAACAAACTCTTGATGGAAGCGTCCTTGGGGACAGGTGTGGTACTTCCAGTCAGAGGAAGCTTGGATGCAATTTTGGTGACATCTGCCGTCAGAGCTTTACTGTCTCGGCTGTCGGCAGGTCTTTTATTCTTCTGGCCCTTCTCATACAGCTCTTTTCTGTACGGCATGGCGTTGGCCAGCTGTTTTAAAAGACCCTTGGCTGCACTCTGAGCCTTACCTGTTCCAGTGACGGAGTTGTCCGTCAGAAGGCGTTGATCCTGCTTCAGCTGCTCCTCGTAGTTCTGAGCAATAAATTGCTTGGTGATGGTGTTGGAGGACGAGCTAAGAGACAGTCCTCCACCGCCTCCCTCCTGCTCCATCTTCAAAGCAGCATCTCGAATGGCCAGCGGCAGTCCATAAGTCAGATCGAGAGAACACGACTGACAGCAGTTCTTTTGTCGGGAACACGTCAGACACACGTTCGTCTTGAGAGGCTTTCCTCGCGAAGAGCCCTTTTGGGCCCGTTCTGGTTGCCACCGGAACACTGTGAAGGGACGAGTACACATTTTGCACTCGGCACCGTACTTTTCCTTGGTCATTCGGATGTAGGGGTTGGCGCCAAGACACTGGGTGCACACCGCAGGCACCTCCGTGTCCTCCCAGGTGATTTTGTTGGCGTCTGACTTGGTCGCTTGCATGTGGATGTGGTGATGGTGGTGGTGGAGAATTTATGTTCAAATACTTTCTAGTTTCTACAAACTCTGATATTCACCAAGTCTGCATCCCGATATGTTATCCTGGGCTAGGGTTGGGACATCACAGTATAATAGTACAGCACAACAGGCACAAAATTACAAGTACAAAAATACAACTAAATACTACGAGTACAGTAAGTACTATACGGGCTACTTGCAGCTACAGCACTACTGGCAAAACACTTGTGTTGTACATAATTAAGCATCATAATAAATTAAACATTTCCTCCCCATGAACACCTCTCTCGCCTCCCTCAACACCTCAATCTCCTCCCAGAGTGCGACTTGTACAGGGCACGCTTCAGATGGCTCATTTCACTGTTGAGCTTGGAAGACCACTGCACAGATCCAGGCTCGGAACTAATGCCAGGGCCATCAGGATCATTGTTGGAGTATCGAACAACATCGTCAATGAACTCCAGCGACTTGCTGAGCACCTTCTTGCTGCCAACGAGCTTGTCAATCTCCGCCGGTAGAGCAGTGACAGGCTGGCCGAGCTGCCGAGTCAGCATGGTCAGAATCTTGCGAGCATGCTCGATTCCCATCGAGTCGACGAGATAGAGCTGTAGCCGGTTGTACTCGTCGTCATGAGCGGCTCCGTTCATCGACCCGGCACTCCTACGATACCGCTCATTAGCCAAAAACATCTCGATCTTCTGACGGGCAAGAGACACCAGAGCAGGGTCCTTGCCACCATAGCCATCAGAGCCAATGTTGATGTTGACTCGCACCTTGTCACCGTCGTAGTCTCGGTAAGAGTCTCGGTAAGAGTCCCGGTGAGAGTCTCGGTAAGAGTCCCGGTAAGAGTCCCGATGTCGGCTTGAGTCGTAACGATCAGACTCCCGACGTCGCTCCTCCGCGTTCTGCCGACGATATCGCTCCCGCTCCAGCTCCATCTTCAGCTCTTCAATCTCTTGGTCATGGGACATCTGCTGCCGGTGCTTCTCGTGCTTGAGTCGAGTCAGCTCGGCCTCCCGAAGGGCATCAGAAGCCGAAAAAGAAGGCACGTCAATACTCTCCTGCGCCTTGACTCTCATCTCCAGCAGGCGGCATTGTGCCTCCGCCAGTGCTTGAGCCCGCGAGGCCTCGAGCAACTTGGTGGACTGCTCAGCCTCAACCTTGCGAAGCCGGCGATCCTCCCTCTTGTAGTGGTCGAGGGTCGTCTGGTGATGCTCTTGCTCCTGCCGTCGACACTCTCGCTCAGAAGCAAGCTCGCTCTTCAGAGACGCGAGAAGACTTGACTTCTCCTTCGACTGCGAGTTGGCAGCCGCCTGAGCACTACTCAGCTGCTCCACGGCGGTGACGATTCCCTTTTCAAGCCCAGCAAGCAGATCATCAACACTGGTGGAAGTAGTGCAAGACATCACCTGTTCAGCAAGAGCTCGGATCTTCTTTTCAAGCTCCCCACGACTGATCTGGGCGATCTTGAGCTCGGTCCGAACGCTTCGAATCTCCCTGTCGTGCTTCGCATCGGCCGATCTGCTTTCCGACTCGAGATCCCTCTTCTCCTGTGCTGCCTCGGCGTACTGCTTCTGGAGCTCTGCCATCTCCCCCCTTCGACCCTGTTCGAGAGCATTGGAAGCCTTGTACAGAGCATGGACTCTCTGCCTTTCCTCCTCAAGTGTTTTGCAATAGGAGTCATGCTGCTTCTGAGCCACCTTCATCTGCTTCGAAAGATCCGAGATGGTGGCGTCCTTGTCATTCACCTCAGACCGCAGCAAATCAACGCGATTCTTCTCAGATGCAAGCTCTTGGTCTTTGGAGGCGAGCTCTCCATCAAAGTGGGCCCTGAGCGACGTCAGTTCCTTGTTTCGGTTGTCAATTTCGGTTGAATTCTGCTTGAGACGGTCCCGAGTCGACGACAGCTCCTCCCGTGCCGCCGTAAGATGGTTGTCACTCTGCGACTTATCCTGCCCAAGCTTCTTGAGCTGCTCCTCCAGCTGCTCGACCTTTGTAGACGACTCACGGAGCTGCCCCTCCAGCTGTTCCACCTTGGCAGAAGACTCGTTGAGCTGCCGCGACTTATCCTGCCCAAGCTTCTCCAGCTGCTCGGCCTTTGCAGACGACTCACGGAGCTGCCCCTCCAGCTGTTCCACCTTGGCAGAAGACTCGTTGAGCTGCCGCGACTTATCCTGCCCAAGCTTCTTGAGCTGCTCCTCCAGCTGCTCGGCCTTTGCAGACGACTCGTTTAGCTGCTCCTCCAGCTGCTTCTCCTTTGCAGACTTCTTCTTGAGTTTCTCTTCCAGCTTTTTGGCCCCCAAAGCCGACTTCTTGGCCTCGTCGAGCTCTCGCCTCCACCGTTGACCGTTCGAATCCAAATTGTTGGCATGCTCCTTGTGATCTTCCACCTGCCGTCGAGCTTCCGCAACCGACTCCTGATGCTGGTCCCGCTCTGTCCTCAACCGAATAACGTTCGCAGCCGAATCCTCCAGCTTCTTCTGCAGTACACGGTTGGCGTCTTTGTAAGATGTGTGCAACGACAATTTCTGCTGAATATTATCGCGCCTCTCGTCCGCAAGTCGTTTTTCCAGGTCTATAATCCTCAGACGCTGTCGCTCGTTGTCTTCCTGGAGCTTCCGCTGTATCTCAATCGGATCGGGACCAGAAGCAAACTTCCCTTGGGACGACTGAGAATCAATAGTGAACTTCTTCTGAGACGACTGTCGCTCGAAGGCTTCCTTAAGCTGCCGCCGTTGCTCAATCGGATCAGAACCAGAAGTGGAATTCTCCTGGGACGACGATTGAGCAGCAGGAGTGGAATTCTGCTGGGACGATTGAGCAGCAGGAGTGGAATTCTGCTGGGACGATTGAGCAGCAGGAGTGGAATTCTGCTGGGACGATTGAGCAGCAGGAGTGGAATTCTGCTGGGACGATTGAGCAGCAGGAGTGGAATTCTGCTGGGACGATTGAGCAGCAGGAGTGGAATTCTGCTGGGACGATTGAGCAGCAGGAGTGGAATTCTGCTGGGACGATTGAGCAGCAGGAGTGGAATTCTGCTGGGACGATTGAGCAGCAGGAGTGGAATTCTGCTGGGACGATTGAGCAGCAGGAGTGGAATTCTGCTGGGACGATTGAGCAGCAGGAGTGGAATTCTGCTGGGACGATTGAGCAGCAGGAGTGGAATTCTGCTGGGACGATTGAGCAGCAGGAGTGGAATTCTGCTGGGACGATTGAGCAGCAGGAGTGGAATTCTGCTGGGACGATTGAGCAGCAGGAGTGGAATTCTGCTGGGACGATTGAGCAGCAGGAGTGGAATTCTGCTGGGACGATTGAGCAGCAGGAGTGGAATTCTGCTGGGACGATTGAGCAGCAGGAGTGGAATTCTGCTGGGACGATTGAGCAGCAGGAGTGGAATTCTGCTGGGACGATTGAGCAGCAGGAGTGGAATTCTGCTGGGACGATTGAGCAGCAGGAGTGGAATTCTGCTGGGACGATTGAGCAGCAGGAGTGGAATTCTCCTGGGACGACGATTGAGCAGCAGGAGTGGACGTCTGAGCCGTGTGAAGGTCAGGGTCCGACTCGTTCTGCATTTTATTGACCGAGTCCTCGACAGTTTCCTCCCAGTGGTCTTCCTGCCGCATCCTCTCCCTGGCGGGAACAAGGCTCTCCTCGAACTTGGTCATTAGTAGGTTGTGGTTGGCACAGAGGGACCCCAGCTCTCTCTGTTCCTCTACCGCATCGTCAAGTTTGGCCTCGAGAGCCCCAGCAGGTTCTTGCAGACGTAGAATGGCCACCTTGGCCGAACGAGAGCAGATCTCGTCATCGTCGTTCACTTTCGCCTGTAACAGCTCCACCTGCGCCATCAAATTCTTCCTCTCAAGCATGATCTCTGCTTTCCTCGAAAATAGCGCGTCGAGCCGACGGACGATAATTCTGTGGTCCCCCACTAGCTGTGGTAGCATCGCACCGTTCTCACCAGGCATAGTTACCTCTCGACTCTCGAGGTCGTCAAAGTCCCTCACCTTAACGAACTCCAGAGAGTTGCTCAATAGATCCCTAAGGGCCACTCCACCCGCGTCGACTAGCCAGAGATCCAATCGCCCCACCTCTTGACTAACCAGATCCACTTCCTGGACCCAGTCATCACAACTCTTGGATACTAGGGTGCATTGTCTGATGTTGACTCCAAGCTCGTTGAGAAGGGGTGGGCTCGGTGGTGCAGCGGGAGCTCGCAGGGCGACAGTCTGGATTGTCTCTGGTCTCTGATCAGTATCTTCATGCCCCTCAGCACCTTCTTCCTCGATGGGGGAAAGAAGCGAGCGGGCAGGGGGGTCGCTCCCAACATCGGAAGGAGCAGCTAGGGTAACAGGCGGGGGTGCTTCAGGAGCAGAAGCTGATCCACTTGGTTGATCTGTCTCTTCCTCAGTGGGGGAAAGAGAGGAGCCGGCAGCGGGATCGTTCCCAACATCGGAAGAAGCAGCTGGGGTGACGGACGGGGGTGCTCCAGGAGCAGAAGCTGATTCACTTGGTTGATCTGTCTCTTCCTCAGTGGGGGAAGGAGACGAGCCGGCAGCGGGATCGTTCCCAACATCGGAAGAAGCAGCTAGGGTAGCAGGCGGGGGTGCTCCAGGAGCAGAAGCTGATTCACTTGGTTGATCTGTCTCTTCCTCAGTGGGGGAAGGAGACGAGCCGGCAGCGGGATCGTTCCCAACATCGGAAGAAGCAGCTAGGGTAGCAGGCGGGGGTGCTCCAGGAGCAGAAGCTGATTCACTTGGTTGATCTGTCTCTTCCTCAGTGGGGGAAGGAGACGAGCCGGCAGCGGGATCGTTCCCAACATCGGAAGAAGCAGCTAGGGTAGCAGGCGGGGGTGCTCCAGGAGCAGAAGCTGATTCACTTGGTTGATCTGTCTCTTCCTCAGTGGGGGAAGGAGACGAGCCGGCAGCGGGATCGTTCCCAACATCGGAAGAAGCAGCTAGGGTAGCAGGCGGGGGTGCTCCAGGAGCAGAAGCTGATTCACTTGGTTGATCTGTCTCTTCCTCAGTGGGGGAAGGAGACGAGCCGGCAGCGGGATCGTTCCCAACATCGGAAGAAGCAGCTAGGGTAACAGGCGGGGGTGCTTCAGGAGCAGAAGCTGATCCACTTGGTTGATCTGTCTCTTCCTCAGTGGGGGAAAGAGAGGAGCCGGCAGCGGGATCGTTCCCAACATCGGAAGAAGCAGCTGGGGTGACGGACGGGGGTGCTCCAGGAGCAGAAGCTGATTCACTTGGTTGATCTGTCTCTTCCTCAGTGGGGGAAGGAGACGAGCCGGCAGCGGGATCGTTCCCAACATCGGAAGAAGCAGCTAGGGTAGCAGGCGGGGGTGCTCCAGGAGCAGAAGCTGATTCACTTGGTTGATCTGTCTCTTCCTCAGTGGGGGAAGGAGACGAGCCGGCAGCGGGATCGTTCCCAACATCGGAAGAAGCAGCTAGGGTAGCAGGCGGGGGTGCTCCAGGAGCAGAAGCTGATTCACTTGGTTGATCTGTCTCTTCCTCAGTGGGGGAAGGAGACGAGCCGGCAGCGGGATCGTTCCCAACATCGGAAGAAGCAGCTAGGGTAGCAGGCGGGGGTGCTCCAGGAGCAGAAGCTGATTCACTTGGTTGATCTGTCTCTTCCTCAGTGGGGGAAGGAGACGAGCCGGCAGCGGGATCGTTCCCAACATCGGAAGAAGCAGCTAGGGTAGCAGGCGGGGGTGCTCCAGGAGCAGAAGCTGATTCACTTGGTTGATCTGTCTCTTCCTCAGTGGGGGAAGGAGACGAGCCGGCAGCGGGATCGTTCCCAACATCGGAAGAAGCAGCTAGGGTAGCAGGCGGGGGTGCTCCAGGAGCAGAAGCTGATTCACTTGGTTGATCTGTCTCTTCCTCAGTGGGGGAAGGAGACGAGCCGGCAGCGGGATCGTTCCCAACATCGGAAGAAGCAGCTAGGGTAGCAGGCGGGGGTGCTTCAGGAGCAGAAGCTGATCCACTTGGTTGATCTGTCTCTTCCTCAGTGGGGGAAAGAGACGAGCCGGCAGGGGGATCGCTCACAACATCGGAAGAAGCAGCTAGGGTAGCAGGCGGGGGTGCTTCAGGAGCAGAAGCTGATCCACTTAGTTGATCTGTCTCTTCCTCAGTGGGGGAAAGAGACGAGCCGGCAGCGGGATCGTTCCCAACATCGGAAGGAGCAGCTGGGGTAACAGGCGGGGGTGCATCAGAAGCAGGAGCTGATTCACTTGGTTGATCTGTTCCGGCGCCCAGGGTCACTGGCTCAGAGATTTCTGTTTGCGTTCCGCCATCGTTGGGCCTCGCAGTTACCTCGGATTGGGCGGCCTCCTGCGATGCGCCTGTGGGTTGTGACATACTGTGGCTGATTCTGGTAGGAGAGGCGTTTGTAGGAGTGTTGAGATAGCTGGACTGATCGCTATCGTAGTCTGTGTAGTAGTCGGAGTATCCGGATTGTCGTGGGTCGGGAATGTCTTGGGGAATGTGGGACGATTCCTGGTGTGCTCCGAGAGTGGTGGAAGAAAATGCTTTGTGAAAGTCTTTGGAGTTAGGACGAGAAGTCGACGGAGAGCTGTCCTTATCATTGCTCAAGCTCATGGAGCCGTGTGGCAGACTATCAGAGTCCGAATCCTCAGAAGTAGATTCTCCGACAGCCTCAAACTGGGGCCTCACAAAAACATGAGGAGCCGAGGCCAGAACAGCGCTGAACTGGCTGCCAGTCAGCGAGTCGCCGTCGTCACTGAAGATGCTCTGGTAGCTGTATTCCTCCGCTCGCCCGTTCCATCCGTTGAGGAAAAACTGGTGTTCGTGTTCGCTCATCGGGCTGTCATCAGCCCCAACAAAGGCGCTTCGGTCGGGGGTTGCCACATGGAAAGAAGTGTCGCGTTTCAGGTTTCGTGTAGCGGTCGGCTGCTTGTGCGAGTCCATGGCGAATGAGGATGTTTCACTCCACTGTGAGTTGTTGGCTAGCACGGGTGTGGATTTGTGTCGAGCCAAGTGCTTCCTCTCAGAGCCAGGGGTGTACTGGTAAGACATATTTGGTGTGTCAAAACAGACCTGTGGCCTGAGCAGGGAACTCGTGTTTTTCGGTCGTAGCTGTGTTTGCCGAGCCCTGGTAGCAAGCAAGTAGCAGGTGGTATGTTAGGGCGTGAGCTTGCGATCGTTCAGCGACCTTTTGTAGTGTCAAGATGGTGTTGTTTAGTATTATGATCCCCTACTCACAATACACTTCTGTTTGTTTGGGACTCTCACGTCCAAACCGCGAAACCTTGTTTGCCTTAGACACAAAAGGCTGCTAGCGCGCAGTTGAGACGCACCCGGTTGAACGCACATATTTAGAGTGTGTCCCAGCCCCAACTTTTGTGTCTAATACTTGTCTGTGCAAACAGTTGTATTGCGATACCAACTACGACAAAAAACTGATACCATGGAGGAGCCGTCTCGAAACGCTTACCAGGCCATCCACTTTGCAGTGGATGCTCGATACCGCCTAGTGAAACGACTGGGCCAGGGCACGTACGGCACGGTGTGCTCTGCACAGGATCTCAAGAGCGAAGACCAGCACCTGATTGCAGTCAAGAAGGTCAACAACATCTTCAATCGCGAGGTGCTTGTGCGACGGGCCCTGAGAGAGCTCAGGTTGATGCGCTGCTTACGTGGCCACCGAAATGTGAGATTTCTTTGCTGATGTGATACCCTGCATGGAAATCCCAACTAACACAGATTGTCAGCCTCATCGACCTCGACTACGTGACAAAGGCACCTTACGATGGCCTCTATTGCTACCAAGGTGAGTATAGCCCGATACCAGCACTACTTGGCCGAAACTAACACAGAACTGATGGACTTTGACCTCATCAACGTCATCAGAGGACCCATCGAACTCACAAACCTGCATCTCCAAAGCTTCATGTACCAGCTGTTGTGTGGAGTCAAGTACATTCACTCGGGAAAGGTCATCCACCGTGACCTCAAGCCTGGAAACCTCCTTGTCAGCCGCGACGGGGTCGTGAAGATCTGCGACTTTGGCCTGGCCCGAGGAATGAACTATGACCTCAATGACAAGACACAAATCACAGCCTACGTCGCGACACGATGGTACCGAGCCCCAGAGCTGATCATGAGCTACAGAAACTACACGGAGGCCATCGACATCTGGGCTGTGGGCTGCATTTTTGGAGAGCTGCTGGGAAGACACCCGCTGTTTCAAGGCCAGAACCCCATGGACCAGCTCAAGAAAATCTGCAAGGTGGTCGGCATCCCCTCCAAGCCAGTACTCGAGCGGATGGGCATCAAGAAGACCTGGGAGGTGCTGGAGTCCAACATGCCCCAGTACACGGGCATTCCATACTCCAAGCTGTTTCCCGATGCAGATTTTGCCGCATTGGACTTGATTGGAAAGTTGCTTCGGTTCGATCCCACCAAGCGGTTGAGTGCTGTAGGGGCTCTGCGCCACAAGTACCTTGCCAACTTCCAAAACTCTTCCAGCGAGGCCATCATGACCAACCCCGTCGATTTCAACTTTGAGTCGCTTAGTTTTGAGAACTTGAAAGCTGAATTGGAGGAGGAGGTCCGGGGTTTCCGCCGTGAGGTTCGGGGAATTCCTCCGGGAGGTCCCATCCACCCTCACCGTCTTTACCACCAAGACTACATTCATACCCGGTAAATAGCGCGAATAAATATCTATTGCTGATGAGAAGGTGGCGAGAAATTATTGAATATTTTGTAGACTGGGGGAAAAATGCGTCAGCAGACTGGTTTACTGGGTCGTGATGACCTCAATTTTGAGCCCCGTCACGTGACCCAACTTAGTTCCGCATGTCGCCTTTATCGTGCATGATGTGGGTGCTGTGGTGTAGAGGGGCGTGCTACAACCAACCCATCAACAACATCACACACAGCATAGACGGGTTGCCACGACTACGACCATGGGAGCACAGATATCGTTGGTATCGACGTCTGCGGCCACAGTCAGTATTGAGGCCTACGTGGCGGAGCTCAACGACATTCTCTACGAAAAGAAGCTCGGCAACTCCCGATTTCTCAAGACCATCCAGGGTTCCCGGATAGACAGCAATGAGAGCGTGATTGTCAAGGTGTTCATCAAGCCCAGTCCGCGGGTGGATCTGAGCAGCTACGGAAAGCAGCTTGAAAGTGAGTATACATGTTTTGGCGATTGAGAGGGGTGACACACTCCTTGCTATACTAACCCAGACCAGCGAAAGCTACTGGCAGATGTGCCCAATGCGGCACCTTACCAACGACTATTGGAGACCGAGCGAGCAGGATATCTGGTGAGACAGAACTTCAAGACCAATCTTTACGACAGAATCAGTACGCGTCCGTTTCTTGATCTCACCGAGAAGAAGTGGATTGCATTTCAGCTACTGAAGGGTCTGGAGCAGTGTCACGCACGAGGCGTGTTTCATGGAGACATCAAGAGTGAAAACACGCTGGTAACGTCGTGGAACTGGGCGCTATTGTCGGATTTTGCACCTTTCAAGCCCGTCAGCTTGCCCTCTGACGACCCCTCTTTCTTCTCCTTCTTTTTCGACACTTCATTACGGCGAACATGCTATCTTGCACCTGAGCGATTCGCAGACGTCAATTCTTCCAACCCTCAAAGTGCGCCGCAGGAGATGGAACTCACTGGCGCTCACGACGTGTTCAGTCTGGGATGTGTGATTGCAGAGCTTTTTTGCGAAGGTACACCCATCTTCTCTCTGTCACAGCTCTACAAGTATCGACAGGGCGAGTACGAGCCTCAACTGGACGGAATCGAGGATGAAGGGACACGGGAGATGGTCCGAAGCATGATTTCTCTCAAGCCTGAAGACCGACTCAGCGCATCAGAATATCTGGACCGGTTCAAGGGATCTGCATTCCCCGCAGAGTTCTACGACTTTGTGTACGACTTCATTTCCTCGTTGACGTACATGAAGGGGCCCAAGGCGTGTGACGATAGAATCGAGAGCATCTATCTCAACTTCAAAATGACCCCTGAATGGGGCGTGCCCAAAAAGTCGGACTTAGCATTAGCTCTCCCTCCCACTGAGGAGAGCGTCACAATCAATCTGCCAGGGGTCAAGGATTGGGTCATCAGAGATCTGCACCAGGAGGCAGATGAACTTCCACTTATTTATTTATCGGCCATTTTCACGGCCCTCAAACACACAACTTCGTCGATCAGCAGAATCAAGGCTTGCGATTTGATCCTCATGTTCTCTCAGTTCGTCGACGATGAGGTGCGTCTCGATAGAAGTCTTCCTTACCTGGTTTCTCTTCTGAATGACTCGGTGGCCGTTGTCCAGGTAGCTGCCATCCGCAGTGTGGCTCATCTCATGAAAATGGTTCAAGCAATCACTCCTTTGAACAAGACTGTCTTTTCCGAGTACCTTGTGCCTCGACTTTTGCCTCTTCTCAACTCCAAAGAGGTCATTGTTCGAGAAGCTCTGGCTCTTTACCTTCCACTGTTTGCAAAGACAGCTGGTCGTCTGGCCAACATGTCAACAACGCTGAATGGAAACAAGACATCCCACGTCAACACAGAAAGGGAGGAGCTGGTGGAGTCGTTCGAGGACTGTGCAGTCGGACTGATTACAGACACCGAGCCAGTCGTCAAGGTTGCACTGTTGAAGAACATCCTGGACCTTGCAGTTTTCTTTGGCAAGCGGAGGACCAATGATGTTCTTCTTAGTCATCTCATCACCTACCTCAATGACCGGAACTATGCCTTGCGATTGGCGTTCTTCGATGCCATGCTTGAATTGGCTCCCTTTATTGGGGCCGTGTCGTTGGAACGATACATTCTCCCTCTCATGATCCAGACTCTGGCTGACAGCGAAGAGGCTGTGGTGCATAAGATCATGAGTGTACTGTGTGTGTTTGCCGAGCTGGGACTGATTCGAAAGGCTGTCATCTGGGAAACCACTGGAATCGCCCTGAAACTCACCTTGAGTCCCAACAACTGGATCCGCCTGGCTGCCTTCAAGTTTATCCATGTCTGTTCGCTGTGGCTCAACACCGCTGAGAAGTTTTGTCTGCTATTTCCAGCTGTTCGTCCATACCTGGCCAATGATGTGACAGATTTCGACCTCGAGACGCTGTACTTCAACTCCAAAAAGCCTCTCAGTCGAGCGGTATTTTCTCTGGCCATCACCTGGGCTGGAAAGAAGAGCCCCAACTCTCTGTTTTGGGATATGGACTCGAAACCCACGCCTCATGAGTCGCTTGCCCAAAGTCTTGTTCTGTCACAACTTCCCGGACAAATGAGTAACTTTGCCGTGAGCACGGTGAAGATGGATGCCAGCAACATGACGTATGACTCTATCCCTCGGTCTCCTGAAGACGACATTTGGATTGGAAAACTGCAAAACATTGGTTTCGACACAGCCGACCTGTGGAAGCTCGCAACAATGAGACCATACATTCTTCAGCTGGCAGGACAGATTGCCCAGATCAGGGAGGAGAACGATGCTGGCGCTCTTGACCTGGACGGTGCTCCATTGAACAACGTATTCCTAAAAGAGGGTGTGGCGTTTCCTGACGAAACTAAACCCGCTACGTTCTCTAGCTACGATGGCAATGACGTCTACGTCCAGCAAATGTTACACCAAGCTTACCTGGAGGCCTCCGAATCCATCAGGGAGAACCCTGAGGGCGCCATTGAGACTCAAACCATGAACTCCAAGCGATGGAAGCCCACAGGTACTCTCGTTGCCATCTCTAACGAACACACTGCTCAGATCAACCGAATTGTTGTGAGCCACAATCAGCAGGTGTTCGCTACTGGGTCTGACGACGGCACTGTCAAGATCTGGGAGAGTGACAAGCTCGAGAAGAACGTGATATTCAAGAGCTGCCTGACCATTGATCTCCAATCCAAGGTCAAGGCACTTGTATTCGCTACCACCAACATCCTGGTGGCTGCTACGGAATCCTCCAAACTGGTTTTCATCAAGCTGGTGTTCGAGAAGGAGAGATGCAAGCGATACGAAATCATGTACACCCACAAGATCCCCGATGGCCACTGCACCTGGCTGGAACTGCATAGACAAACCATGGTCATGTGCACTACCCGGGGCCGAGTTGAGGCGCTTGATATCAGAGGTATTGAAGAAGGCTCTGTATCTCTCACGCTACTCTATTCTCTCGAGAACCCACCACACTACGGCGTTCCTACGACCTTTGCCGTTGACAAGAGAGGCAACTGGCTGGTGGTCGGAACCTCCAGAGGCATTCTGACCCTGTGGGATCTGCGGTTTCAATTGTTGGTCAAATCCTGGGGTATTCCTGGACGAAAGACCATTCACCGTATCTGTTTGCAGCCCAGAGGCCGTGGAAAGCGCATTTTCGTGTCTGGCGGCTCGTCTGGCGGTCTGGTGACTGTCTGGGATATTGAGCGAGGCAGCTGCAGTGAGATTTACCAGCCGTACAACTCTGCTGTCGACACCATGAACTTCGAGCCTGTCCAGGTGGACAATGAGGAGTTCCAGAGCTTCTATGGCGAGGCTGTTGCCGATGAGGGTATTCTCGAGGAGGAGATTCAGGATGGCGAAGACTCCAAGTCGCTTATTTCCACTTCTCTCACTCTCACTGACGACGGCAAGTATGCATACTTTGTGTATTCAACGTCCGACAGAATCGTCCGTCTCTGCGACATAAGTTCACCTGAGAACTCTTGCATTGTGTCTGGTCTGGATGAGGAGGGCTGTCGAGTGCAATACTCGCGGTTCCAGTCTCATCCCAAGATGGTTACCATCAGTGAGAAGCTCGTGTCCCCTGTGGTGAACAAGAAACGTGTCGGTAAGCCGTCTCGGTTCTCCATCATTTCAGCTGAACAGCAGCGCAGCTTCAAGAACCACCAGGATCTGATCACCGACACCGCCATTCTACTGAGGCCGTATGAAATGATTCTCTCTGTGGACCGAAGTGGTTACCTCAGGGTGTTCTCCTAACCTCATATTATAATTATATTTTCATGCATCTACAGTAATTAATCCATTATTAATCACTCAAGAGTCAAGTAATCCTCAAGTAGCTACTTGACTTGAGAGCATATCCGGTTGAGGTCGGTGAGTGAATTTACCTTGCTGGTGTTGGGGAGTTTTCATATTATCGAATTGAGTATAAAAAGGCACAAGTAACAGTCTCAAAGACTCATCTAGAGCAACATTTGTCGAGCTACGTGTTGTATTCTATGACATATATCTCCCTTCCAATCCCTCAACTTGTTCTCCATCCTTGTGCTTACTGCATAGAGAGGCGGAGCTTGTGTTAGGGACAGTGCATGAGTTATCTCCAGTGAAATGAAGTGTCCATTATGGTCTTCAAAAAGACAGTGTGAGTATCGATACACGTAAAAACAATTCAAATCTGGAAAATCCGACCGGCGGACGCAAATGCCATATTCTCTAACCCCCCACATCAACCCCTGACAGGTGTTTCGGATCTCGACAAAGTTCGGGGTCCAAATTCCGCTAAGTCCAGCTGCAGGATAGAGTTCACCTCCACGCCAGCAACGAGTGAATATCTCCATCACCAGACAGAAAGACACTCAGTCGCACACCAATGAGCTATCTGGGTCTGCCCGACAACCACCGCACGACCAGACGACTGTCTGTGGCGCCACGAGACCACTCGGACCACGCGCCGTCACCCGTGACACGTAAGATCGATGAGCTGTGTCGAAAGGTGGACTACGAGTGGCCCGAGCTGGGCCGAGACAATGCCAACATCCTCGAGGTGTCGCTGTCTCTGATGGACACGTCTTCAATTGGAAAGGCCCGGTTTTCCAAGGACTACGAGAAACTCACCTCCGAAATCAGCAACGTGCTCAAGGACGTGGTGAACGACAACTACCAGGGGTTCAACTCCTCGGTGGGCTCCTACAGATCCATCGCCCAGAGCATCGCCGAGTCGCACGACAATGTACGACAGCTCAAGCAACAGCTGGTGGAAAGCAAAAGCGCGTTGTCCCGAAACAAGCCCATTCTGAAGGAACTGGGCGCTACGTCACAGCGATACAAGCAGATGATTCAGATTCTGGAAAAGATCAAAGACCTCAAGGCCGTCCCCGACAAACTCGACACAGAAATCTCCAAGAAACAGTTTCTCTCGGCACAAGAAACCCTCCACAGCGCCCTCAGGTTCCTCGACGACGATGGACTCGCGTCAATCTCCTCGTTGGAAGGTCTCAAAACATACCTCCAGGCCCAGGAGTCGTCCATCTTTGCACATCTCGTCGAAGAGCTGCATTCACACCTGTATCTCAAGTCTCCCTACTGCGACCGACGATGGGTAGGCAACATTTCAAACCTCAGCTCGCAGTCTCTGACAGGGGCACGATCTGTCGGCGATATCGAACAGGTCATCATGGACAAACTGGACCACGAAATCAGCAAGGGCGGAAAGGCCACCATGACTTTCTCCGGCTCCGAGGAACTGCGGGACTTCTTGTCTGATCTGGCTGAAAACAAGGACCAGCCCTTCGAGGAGAGTACCACTGCTCAGATGGCCAACCCCGAACAGAACTCGTTCATCTACATCCAGCTCATCCTCGAGACCGTCAACAATCTCAATCGTCTCCCATCTTTGTTTGAGATTGTGGACCAACGTCTGCCTATCGAAATCCACAAGCTCGTCGACAAGACGGTGCAGGAGGTCGCTGCTCGTTTCCCCAAATCGTTACGAGACCTGCAAGAGTACGGTGGCGACAGCTCAGAGGAGAGAGGTAACTCCAACAATCCTTCTGCCACAGGCTACCTTTCTGACTTCTTTGGTCCTATCAACGGTGACATCGGACTGAATGTGCTCAAGGATCTGGTCTGGACCCTTTACTCCAAGCTCTCCGCATGCCTTGAGGGCCACCGTGCATTCTACGAGGTGTCCAAGGCTATTACTAACCGACACGATGGACACAAAAAGACTCTCGAGTACAACTTTCTCGGAGTGTGGCAGACGATGGAGTCTGAGGTCAAGATGCTGCTTCGATCCTACATTACAGACGCATCCAACATTTCTGCACCAAACAGATTGGACTTCGACATTCCTGCTCCCTTCAGACCTGTTACCAAGCGAAGCAGTGCTGCGCGCAAGCCTCTATTCAAGCTGGACAACCCTGGAGGAATCCCCGATGAGTTCAACCAGGAGAATGATATTCTGAGAGGGGTCCTGGAGCACTCCGTGCCTGGTTTGGCATCTGCATCTGGCAATGCCCTGCATTCTACATCTCGTAATGCTGGCTCTCCATTCGTCACGGTGGACACAGCTCTCAGCCACGAGATGCTCACCCCTCCCAACGTGTTCAACGTCCGAGCTTTCCTGGACCCCACGCTCCTGTTCATGCAGAAGGTGCAAAACATCTTCCCTGATCCCAAGGTTACTGGTATCAGTCATCCTCGACAGTTCCTGGACGAGTTCCTTAGCTCAGTGTTCCTTCCTCAGCTGGAGGACTCTTTGGAGAACGCCTTCTCGGCCACTGTGGAGTCCAACGAGGCTTTCCAGATCACCGACGGTCTCTCGTCCAGGCTGGCAGCTCCCATTTTCAAGTCTGCCGAGGCTTTCTCTACTCTAGTCTTCCAGCTCTGTCGACTTCTCAACACCTCTTCATTGTACCGTGAAAAGTACACGTCGTTGATCTTGTCTCTGATCTCCAAGTTTGTCGCGAGATATAAGATCTACTTCCAGACTCTCATCTCATGGGCCGACTCCGACAAGGACCAGAGCAAGATTCGTCTGTGCGCTCGATGGGCTGAGGACCCCAAGTTGCGGTCCATCTCCACTGAGATTGTTCGAAACTCGGTGGACTCCAACCAGCTTATTGACGAGGAAACATCCATGCTGCTCAAGCTGCAAGGCGGACTTCGAAAAATCCAGACTCCTATCACCAAGCAGGACACTCTGGACGCCAAGTCTTTCCGAGCAATGTGTACCCTGGTATCTTCTCTGGAATGGTCTCTCGAGCAGCTCGAGTCTTTGAGAAACGTGGTCACTGAGACTCCCCCCGCATCTGCCTCTGGCGATTCAATGGCCGCCTCTGGCGAGCTTAGAAAGCGATGGACTCTCACCGATGCATCCAAGCTCGTCTCTACATCTAGCGAGTCTGTTTCTGGACTTGTCAAGCTTACTTTGGCGGGCAAGGCTGTCGACGAATTCGACAAGACGTTGAAGGAGTACAAGTCTCTGTCCTCTCTCTGTCTCGTCACTCTGCGATGCGACATTCGTGTCCGAGTCATGTACTACATCGAGCAGGCAATGGTCAACGGAGACTACTACCTTGACCATCCTCTTGATGAGCGAGACACATTTGTTAGTCAGTTGGACGGCGACATTCTGCAATGCGATGAGTGCATGTCTGGTCTTCTCAATCCCAACTTCAGACACGTTGTTCTCAAGGGTGTTTCCAAGTACATTGACAATGTCTTTGTGGGTTCCACCCAATCCCTGCATGCTCTCAACGCCAATGGTGTGGCCAAGCTTCTCTACAACATCCACATCATCCAGCAGATGCTCAAGTCCATCATGGAGTCTCCTCAGCAGATCACCTTCTCGTCTTCTCTCAAGTACTACGAGCTATTTGAGCTCGATGCAGACACCATTCTGGCCCAGGTGAAGGAGGGTAAGCTACGTCAGTTCTCTACTGAGGATCTGCGAACGCTGATCAAGCTCAAGTTCAACGATGTTATCCATCAGCACGAGCGGCTCGACCGACACGAGGCGGTTTCTTCGGCTCGAACCCAGCTTCACACCGCTTTGACCAAGCTGAACGAGACCAAGTTCCCCGCCGCCAAAAAACAGGCTGCTCCTTCTCTTCCCGCTCGACGTGAGCCCACTGCATGATGTTAATCCGTGACGATTTGTATATGTAACGAATGATGATATTATAGATTTAGCATGGGTTGCAATTGGCCAATGTAAAATTTGGCATAGCTACCTGGTAGTCACCTCACAGGAGATACTGTAAGCACCGCATCGTGCAAGTTGCCATATGTGGCAATAGATCAACAGATACTGTATGTATGCGACTCCTATGCAAGATGAATTATTCACAAATTTCTGTATCTAGCTACTTTCTCGATTACATTTCTCAACCAACTATTTCAACCAACTATTTCAACATGCCCACCAAAGTCGACCACTACGCACTTATCACCACTAAGGGCATTCCCTGGCTTCTGGGAAACGGAGTTGAATCGATCTCTGGAGTCACAAGCATCAAATCTGCCCTGGTCAATATTCGGCCCGTGGACCAGAAGATCGATTTCTTTGGCGAGATTCACCATGCCCAAGAGGCTGGAGACCTGCCTCTTGGAGACGGCGAGTTTATCCGGAACGTTCATATCCTGCCTAATCTGTCTCCGGAGCTCAATGTTCTCTCTTCAGCACTTCTCAAACAACAGAGTGACACGCACAATTTTTGGTTCATGAGAGACGAGTATGAGAAGGTGGATACTGCTGGAACCCATAGCCAGCCCGAGAAGTTTGAGGTTTTTCACAAGGGCACTCTCTGTTACGCCTTGATCCCTGTTCCCAGTGATGAGAATCTCACCGTCATGAAGTGTCTTACAGACAAAGGTCTCGAGAGTCAGTTTCTGCAAGGGCAATATCTGATGGGTTCTACTGGCTATCTAGTCAACTGATTGGAGAAGGATGGGGTCAGTATTTAACCTGTAGAAGCATGTGTGAATTGCAAAATAACGGGATAAAAACATCGGTTGCGTAGAGATGATACATCACAGCCATCCAAATACACAGCTTGCAGTCTCACCCACCTTACTCTCGCTAGCGTCACTTACGTAATACACGGCACACGCGTAATTAAGCTACATCACGTCTGAGACGCACAAAACGCGACCCACTAGAAAAAGGAACTCAATCACCACGCGCGCCAGAATGACAGACATCATCGATCTGGACAGCAGCTCGCCAATGAAGCCGACAAAAAAGACCGCTACTGCCGGCATTTCGTCAGATGACGAGCTTCTCGGTTCGCCCACCACACCATCAAAGGCTGGACTCAACAGAGCAAAGCGTCCAGCCCCTGACTCCAAGTCCAGTCCAAAGGCCAAAAAGCAGGTATCGAACTCCCTGGGCGACGAGTTTGATCTGGACATGAGTCTTTCTTCTGATGACGATATCGGCACGTTCAAGAAACCTATTCCAAAGCCCAAGTCAAAGCCCTGGCGATCCACTGGCTCAATCGCCGAGCCCAAGAAGATTACCAAAGTCCATGGAGGAATTGCCAAGTCTCTTTCCATGTTCATCATGGGACCCAATTTCAAACCCAAGGAACCCACTCCCGAGCCCACTCCTGAGCCCAAGCCTGCTGAGAAAGCCAAGTCGCTGCCCACACCCACATCGTCAAAGGCTGCCCCCAAACCGGCGAAGGCTGCACCAGTAGCCGCTTCCTCCAAAGCAACATCTTCGGTTCCTACACGTCCAGTGTCTTTTTCCGTGAATAAAGACAAGGTCCCAAGGAAGTCGATGCCCTCGAACCCGGCTAGAGTCAAGGGCCGTACCAAGCCTGAAATCTTAGCCCGGAAAGGTGGCATTTCTATGGAGGAGGCGAGAAAGAGGTTTTTGCATCCCGCAAAGCCACTATCATCACCACAGAACGCTGCTACTGCGGGTCAGTCAGCTAAACCCAGCCCATCCAACGCAAGACCTGCTCCCAGGCCCGCATCCGCTGCCCAGCCACCTCCTGCAAAGACACCTGCTGCAAAGACACCTGCTGCAAGGACACCTGCCACTGCTACACAGAGGGCACCTACTACACAGAGGACACCCACTCAACGCCCTGCACAAGCGACATCCACGTCACAGGCTCAGAAACAGGGTGTTGATGCCAAGGAAAGGGCTAGAATCGCCGCGGACACACAGATCCAAAGGCAGCTGAAGTCGCTTCTGACCAAGGAGCAGTGGGCCCAGCATCAAGCCAACCTTCGGAAGGCCAAAGCGGACATGGAAAAGAAGTACGGAAGTTCCAACGTGGTCATTCTAGACTCACCTCCTCGAGCATCTGGATCTTCAGCATCATCGTCTCGAGCTCCAACTCCACAAACGGCAACTCCAAACACTGCCCCTCGCGGTGGCCCTACTTACTATGCCGGTACTGCAGTGCCCTATCATGTCTCGCCAGCTTCTCCTCACACCCCCGTCCATACGACGGGCTATGGACCAGGAGCTCCCGGGTACTGTCCCCCTCCTGTCTGGTCTCCTCATGGATACCAGAACAACTTCCAGGGCGTCAAGGCACACCCTTTCCCCGGCTACTGTGGCAATACACCAACCGATCAACATAGGCCCCAGTCCATGTCACCTCCGATGCACCCTCATTCGCCTTATGGGCAGTCTCCAGTGGCACATTCTCCAGTGCCTCATGTGCAGGCCCGGGCACCACAGAAGCCTTCTCCATCACCACGTGTTCAGGTTCCAGCAACTCAGTCGTCTCCCGTGATTATTCTGGACTCGCCGCCATTGAAGAGTGCACCTTTGCCCCAGCGGCCCCAGCAGACGACCCCCACGCCTACCGAGAAGCCGGTGGAGAAAGTTGCTGAGAAGGCCGGGGAGCCCGCGAAGGAGTCTACCGAGAAGCCTGCTGAGAAGCCTGCTGAGAAGCCTGCAGGGGAGCCCACTGAGTCCACCGTGAACTCCACTGAGAAGCCTTCCGAGGAGTCTAGTGCACCAATCGATGCCGCACCGGCTAGTGTGTCGTCCCCTGCTGTGTCTTCCCCAGTTGAGGTAACCGCGTCTTCCCCAACGGTGGCTCTACCTACTGAAGCTTCTTCGCCAGCGGTAACTGCTCCTGTTGCATCTTCTTCTGTTGCCACGGATGAGCCTGCCACAGAGACGTTTCCAACCGCGGACAAGCAGGATACATCTTCTCCACCTTATTCTACCCCGGTTGCATCCTTGTCTCCAGCTGCAGAGTCAACTGCACTGGCATCTTCTCCTGTTCCCGCAGCATCTTCTCCGGCTTCGCCTTCTTCTCCCATGGTAGCAACCGCTGCTCCTGCTTCGCCTCCCCCCGTGACATCATCATCCCCATTCGGACCCCTGTCACCTGTTGCAACCGCTGCTCCTGCTTCGCCTCCCCCCGTGACATCCTCATCCCCATTCGGACCCCTGTCACCTGTTGCAGCAGCTCCAGCGCCCACATCTCCAGCTCTTCTCTCGTCTCCTATTATCCCGGTTTCCCCTGTCCACGACGTCTCAGAGGCTTCATCCCCTTCCCCCTTTGTGTCCGTGTCTCCCGATATTGGGTCTCCCGCAGCAGTCTCTCCAGCTGCTAACGAACCTCCGAGTCCCGTCCAAGCAGATTCGCCCGTGGCAGACTCTCCGATCGAAATTTCGTCTCCCGTCGACTTATCCTCCCCTGAACCAGCATCGTCAGCACGCACTCTCTTGACGAAGTTCTACACAGCTGCGAAGTCCGCCCCTTCTGCGAATCGGCGGCAACATGCTATGCCGAAATTCGTTGTGGCAGGTGCTCCTTCGGTACCTGCACCAAAGACCACGGCCAACAAGAAGGAGCTCAAGGATGCCAACAAGAAGAGATCAAGTCACAGAGATACCAAACACGAGCTGACAACCTTTCTGGACGAACGTCTCAAACAGAACAAGAAGCTCTTTCAGGCTCTGGAGACACAGCGGAAGGAGCTGGACGTCCCCGCGTTCAAGTACCACTCTCCGCCTCTCGTTCCGGGATGTGACTACAGTCAGATTGTGTACGATCGTCACTACACTTGCGTTTACAACCAAGAAAACGATGTGTATTATCCCGTTGCTCCTGGAACTAGGCGAGAGGACTTTGCTGTTGTTGTCTTCACTGCCAAGGAACTTATGCGAGTGGCTGAGCTCGAGAACGGCATGGAGACCCTGTCGCAGATCAGAAAGAGCCCAACCCTGAGTGAGTGCAAGAGCGTTGTGCTTCTCACCCAAGGTCTGGAGAAGGCTCTCATCAGTCTTCTTCACGCAGTTGAGTCTGACAAGCACAAGAAGCAACAGGCCGAGATCACAGCAACCGCATACACTTCGAAGAAGGATCTTAGTGGTAACGAGGAAAAGGTGCGTCGAGCTCGACACTTTGTTAACACGTTATACTTGACTCAACTCTTCAAGCCTGTGGACTTCAACACTGACAAGGAGTTGGCTGAGTACATCTGTCAGATGCACCTGGGTCGTTCTCTTCAGCCCTATCGGCAGAAGCTGGAGCTCTACAGCTCCGAAACCAAGTCGTACAAGACCAGGAAGGAGTGTCTGCGATCGATGATGGAGCAGCAGAAGCGAGTCAATCTGCAGGCAGCCAAGAACATCAGTGATCAGTATGAGTCCGTGCAGGCCTTGGCGAAGGCGTTTGACGAGAAGGGACCCAAGCTCCTTGTTGGCACAGGTTCTACAGCTGCCAAAACCATGGGTGCGATCACCTCAGACTACATCTACCAGCTCTTCACTTGCAAGGATCCCAACAAGGAGATCTTTTCTCAGCTGTAACATTATCTATATTTAATATCATGATTAATAATTTACGTCAGGTCGAATCAATTCATTGTCATTATGTAGTCATTACATCTATTTATGTTACATGGAATGTAATTAGTGAGTGTCTGTTGTGATGCGTGGGCGGGAGGTGTCTATTCCTGAATCAGCTCAGAGAGGTTCTCAAACTCCTCCTCGTCGTCAATCTCGATGAACTTGCTGACACCGGCCTTTCCTCGAACCAGCTCGACAGCTCCGGCGTACAGCATTCGAGCCTCCTGGGTGGAGGTGGCAGGTCTGTAGTAGATCATGGCCAGCACAGACGACTTTCGTCCGTCGGGCTTATCGATAGGGTGACTAAGCACAATGTATCGGGGAGTGTTATCGGGGAGGTTCTCAACCAGCTCCTCAGTGGACGAAAAGGGGTACTCATCGTCGGTGTCGGCAATCTGAATGGAGTAATCGTTCTTGTTGATCTCCACTTTGCGTTAGTTGACTGTCTGCCAGGTTGTTGAATCGTCACTGGGATACTCACGGATCATAGCCTGGGGCTTGTCCACTCGGGCGCTGGCGAACCGAAACTTGTTAAGATCCTTGAGAGTCGAGTCGGGGAAGGTGTAGAGAGACTGTGTTAGTTTTGTTTGGCGGATCGCAATGTTCGATATGCTCACCATCGCAGTTTTTTGTGTGTAGAGATTGATGCTGGTGTGACGTGATGATAGCTGTCCAAACTTTATGTGCGATTGTGTATGTGAGCGGTTAACGGTCTGCGACATGCGTATCGTGTACTTGCACAATGATTGAGGTCATATACAGGAAATAATCCCATTATTAATGATTCATTATTGACACTCATACAAAGTGCACGGCTACTGGCTCTGGTACAAAGTTGACCCAGCAACCTACCTGTTCATTCTCTAAAGAGTTTCATTGTATAAATAAACACGACAGTTCAGTGTCAGAGTGTTAGTGGGCTTGGGCAACCAATTCTATAATGGTATGGTCCAAACGTGTTTTAGGGTGTGTACACTTGTAGTTACAGCTGGCCAGTTTCAGCAGGCTCGGCATTGGCCTTGAGCTGGATGTAGTGGGTGCAGCTGGGAAGCTCCTCGTCCAGATGAGCAACTGCAATCACAGATCCGGGCCACGACTCCATCGTCTCCTTGCAGAGATCGACGGCATCATCGTCCATGCCAGAGAGGGCCTCATCGAGAATCAGAATTTCGGGGTTCTTGATGATGGCTCTGATGAAGAGAACCACCTTCTGCTGGCTGACGGTCAGGTCGTTAAAGGGAGTATCTCGCTCAGCGTCGAGCTCAAAATGAGAAATAAGACTGTCCCGCTTCTCCTTTTGCTCGGGAGTGAGATTCTTGGGAGGAATGGTGCTTCCAACAATGTATCCAGTATCGATAGCATCCGAAACCGTCTGTGTCTTGGGGAAAAGAGCATGGATCTCGGGGGAGGTATGGCCAATTCGGTTGTTGATAGAGAAGTAAGAGTGGTTTCCGACTTCTCGAGGAATTCCATACATAACGATCTTCTCATTCCACGACTGGGGGTGATCAGCTGTGATCAGAGACAGAAGGGTGGACTTTCCAGCTCCATTGACTCCTCGAAGATGCCACTTTTGTCCAGGCTTGACGTCCCAAGACAGACTGGAAAGAACGGGCTTTCCAGAGTATGTCACATCGACAGCGTTCATGGTGAGTACAGAGGCAGCGTTCTCAGAGGCAGCCAGTTTCTCCTGGGCCTTTTTGGCCCGTTCACCTCGAAGGAAGATCTTCTCGTCATGCTTAGTCTTGGCCTTTTCGAGAAGCTCGTCGGCCAGAGACTTTTCTCCTGCCACCACGATTCCAGACTTGTCAGCATAGGCAACGTGGGTGATCCAATCGGGGAAGTTCTCATGCGATCTCAGGCCGAGAATGGCGTGTGTACCTCTAGTCTCGGGCAATTCGTTGCAGACATTGCTAACGAGATCCGCAGCACCAGGATCGAGACCCAGAAAGGGATCATCGATGAACAGCAGCTCGGGACGCTTCATGAGAGCCTTGGCGATTCGAGCTCGCCGGGTCTGGCCGTTGGAGAGAGCTCCAAACCATCTCTCTCCAATGGCGTCCAGTTCCAACATCTTCAGCAGTTGGGGGATGTCTTCCATGGCGGTTTTGGGCTCCTTGGAGGCTCTCTTGAGCTCCTCAATGAGCGTCATATCGAACTCGTCCTTGAAAAACTCGTATCGAGCTGACAAGTGGCCCATATTGATTGATCCCCGGAACTCCAGTGTCTGGATGACTTGGCTGGGGACCCGTTTCTTTTCGAGGAACGGGTACTGGCGGCCGAGAGGTGGATCGGCGACGTGTTTGGCGGCCAGAATCGACATCAATTGCGACTTTCGAGGTCCACTGATGGCCCACTTTTCGTCGGGGTTGATTGTCAGAGAAATGGGGTTGGGAAAGATGTACTGATTTGGTCCGGACGAGGCAAGGGCCCCGATCATGCGGAATTTTGCATCTTTTATCGAGATGAGCGGAAGTCGGGTCATTGCGGCGTCGTCGTGGTGTTAAAAGAATGCGATTGACTCACACTTATCACTGGTCTAGAGGCGTATAAGGTTGTCCAAGTATGCACCTCGGATACTGATTGGTGTGGGGGTAGGTGAAAATGTGGGGGGATACTGGACGTGAGGGTGAATAGAAACAAAGCACTCTGCATTTCAAGGTCGGCTTGAGGTCGGTCTTATCACACACACGTTTGTCGCATGTGGTTTCCTAAAGAAGAGTCCGATAAGATCGACAACTGTTAGCCTCTTGGTGAAACTATACTCTTCTGATCTTAAGTGAAATTCAGCTGGGTTAGAAAAGCCTGAGAGAGCCTTAATCATGAGAGAGTAATTCTACAAGTACCAGTAGCAACAAAACTGATGAAAAGCAGCTACATTCAGCTAACCATTACTGAGTCTGTGATATACGACCCCCGTCTCTCAAACGAACAGCATCACGTATCGAATACTCGTACTTGTAGCTACATTGTACCATATTTTACGGGGACCTACAATTTCACGACTCCTGTGAGCAACCTCACCACTCACTGCACCTAAGATGACGATGTAACCGTAGCAACGAGCAGCTTCCAGGAGACACATATTTCCTGCTAAGAATATGCACGTGCTCGATATGGCCACGCATTCATCAACCAAACGACACGAGTATCTACAACGGCCATATTACCTATACAAACACTCAATTGTCTCACACGCAACAGGTCAACTCTTTTAACCGCACCGCCGCGCTTACACCTCCAAGCCTTGTGTGGCTATTAACATCGCTGATTCTGCAAGACAAGGTCTCCCAACCGCACGTACACTGGATGCATGGCCACGTAGCGATACGGGCAGTTCTAAATGAAGGGTCAGTACTCGACGATAAGAGGTGTGTAACGGAGACTAGCAATACGACAGGTCACGTGACGTGTCAAGACGGCAACCCACGCCCCCTGCCTAGTCTATAATGTCACCTCCTTCACGGAAACACCTAACCCCCCCGTCCATTGAACTAGTAGCCAAATCCGGGTAACGCAACCCTAATCAACCACGTCCCTTAAGCAACACCAAACGCTAGCCTTCAGGGAGCCTCTCTCTTGAACCCTCCCTATACAACCACCCACACTTCATCATGGACGAAAAATACGACGTCATTGTGCTCGGCACGGGCCTTACCGAGTGCATTCTCTCTGGTATCCTGTCCGTCGAAGGCAAGAAGGTGCTCCACATCGACCGACAGGACCACTACGGAGGAGAGTCTGCTTCCCTCAACCTCACCCAGCTCTACAAGAAGTTCCGACCTGGCAAGGAGGACTCCAAGCCTGATGGGCTGGGCCGAGACCGAGACTGGAATGTCGATCTTATCCCCAAGTTTCTCATGGCCAATGGAGAGCTGTCCAACATTCTGGTGCACACCAACGTGACCCGATACATTGACTTCAAGCAGATTTCCGGCTCCTTCGTCTTCCGATCTGGAAAGATCGCCAAGGTGCCCTCCAACCGATCTGAGGCCATCAACTCCTCCCTGATGGGCATGTTCGAGAAGCGACGACTGGCCAAGTTCCTGGAGTTTGTCGGAGGCTACAAGGAGGACGATCTCGCCACCCACCAGGGCCTCAAGCTCGACACCAACACCATGTCCGAGGTCTACCTCAAGTTTGGTCTTGAGACCGGCACCCGAGACTTTGTTGGCCACTCCATGGCTCTGTGGACCAACGATGACTACCTCAAGCAGCCTGCTCGAGAGACCGTGGAGCGAATCGCCCTCTACCTCAACTCCATGGCCCGATACGGAAAGTCCCCTTACATCTACCCCGTCTACGGTCTTGGTGAGCTGCCCCAGGGCTTCGCCCGTCTCTCCGCCATCTACGGAGGTACCTTCATGCTCAACAAGCCCGTTGACGAGATTGTCTACGGTGAGGACGGCAAGGTGACCGGTGTCAAGTCTGAGGGCGAGGTTGCCTCCGCCCCCATCGTCATCGGTGACCCCACCTACTTCCCTGAGAAGGTCAAGAAGACCGGCCAGCAGGTCATTCGAGCCATGTGCATTCTGGACCACCCCGTGCCCAACACTGGCAACCTGGACTCTGTTCAGATCATCATCCCCCAGAACCAGGTCCAGCGAAAGAACGACATTTACATTGCTGTCGTCTCTTCTGCCCACAACGTCTGCGCCAAGGACCACTACCTGGCCATTGTCTCCACCATCATTGAGACTGACAAGCCCCACATTGAGCTGGAGCCTGCCTTCAACCTTCTGGGCCCCCGAAAGGAGACTCTGATGGGCATTGCCGACATCTACGAGCCCACCGAGGACGGCACCAAGGACGGAGTTTTCATCTCCAAGTCCTACGACTCTTCTTCGCACTTTGAGTCGACTACTGACGATGTTAAGGACATTTATTTCCGCCTGACTGGCCAGCCCCTGGTGGTCAAGCCCCGACCCGAGAACGAGGAGGATGAGAGCGCTATTAGAGCCGAGTAAGCTGCATGTCTGTAATGATAATATATTGTGATGAGTAAAATGATTAGCTTTGAGGGAGGGATGAAACTGAGATTGCACGCGTAGCTACATTAATTACAGTACTGCTCTTACAAGGCTACCCTACAATGTACAACGTGCTGCGCACTCCTGATCAATAACCAACCAAATAAATTAATTACAACGCCTAGAATAAAAAGGGATAAACAAAGCTCTAGAGTGCCTGTTTACGTGTTCATCGCATGCTGTAGGGTCCGGTATCTCGGCCCATTAAGCTAGCAGGAGACATTCCGGGACGACCGCCACGACCAGGTTTTCGCCGAGTCTGAGGCTGGAACTGGAAGTCGGGGTTGCCCGAAAGTAAGAGATCATGCTTGTTGCCGTGACCAGGTCCTCCACCACCGTAAGGAGGTCGAGGACCCATGTTAGGAGGAGGTCCACCACCCATGTTAGAGCCACCGCCCATTCCCATGTGAGGAGGAGGTCCTCGCATGTGAGGTGGAGGAGGAGCTCCCTGGTGGAAGCCTCCGGGAGGTCCATCAGCTCCAAAGTATCGGGGGTTGACACCTCTCTGTGACACCGAGGTGAAGTTGGACGAGATGGACTCGGAAGGCGACACTGGCGCATCGGGGATATACGAGTTTCGGAACTGCTCATCCACAGGAGGAGAATACCAAGGAGACTCCTTGTTATGCAGACCTCCGGAGTTGGAGGGGGTCACGGTCGTAGGAACGGGCTGATGCAAAGTACCGGCCCCAATGTCCTCGGTACCTCGAGACTGGGCTCGAGATCCAGGCACAGAAGGCGTATCACCTCTGTAAGGGTTGTATGTGTCATAAGAGTGGTTTCTCTGAAGGGGTTGGCCACCAGGTGCGGGAGCCGTAGCGCCGCCCTCTTCAGGAGTAAGGTTCCACTGCTGTCGTGCAGGCACGTACTCATAGTTCTGAGCGCCTCCAGGAGGAGGATTGGGCAGACCGTTAGGGGGAGTCTGAGCACTGACCTCGCTGCCTCGCCGGTTGTAGTTTCCTCTGTAGGGTCTGGACACGCCGTTCTCGGGAGTGTCAGGCAGGGGAGTGGTTCCAGGAGGAGGGGTGGGAGATGCACCAGGCACCTTGCTCTCACGTCTGATCTCGGGGATGGGGATCACGCCAGGACCGTATGTGTCGGGAGAGCTAGCGGGCTCTTCACCAGGCAGATAAGTGCCAGCGGGAAGCTGCATGGGGCCTGCTGTGGCAGTTTGCAGGTTCTGGGGAGGGGTAAGAGCAGGGCCGTTTCTAGGACCCTGGAAGGGGCTAGAGTTGTTAGAGCCTGGAGGCCCTCGAGGCCGGGGAGGTCCCCGGTTGTTGTTGTTGTAGCCTCCGTTGTAGTTGGGATTGTTGTTTCGGAGATAGCCTCCGGGGGGAGTTGGTCCCTGTCCCGGAGGAGTGGGTCCATTGTTAGGACGTCTAGGAGGCACACCTCTGCTGCCGTTAGGAGTTCGACCGGGACCCTGGTCGTATCTATCAGGGCTAGGGCCGTATCGGTCGGGTGTGTATCGGTCCTGTCTCTGCTGGTCCTTGAAGGGGGACTCTCGTTTGGGTGCTTGAGGTTCCTCAGAGGCGAGGAGGTTGACTCGAGAGTTGTTAGTGCCCTGGGACGCATAAGAGGTATTGCCGGGTTCCTCGTAGACGTGGGAGGTGAGAGGAAGCACCTCTTCGTCCTTGCTGGTGTCGTGGGAGCTTTCGTATCGCAGCTCGCTGAACTGAGGGACATTTTCCTTGGCCGAGTAGGTGAAGGAGTTGAGGTGTTTCTGGGACGAGAAGGCCGACAGCTCGTTGGTGGCGTCCAGCTGGTGTTTCTTCATGGCCTTCTTGGACGACAGGGTTCGTCTCATGACGCAGAGCACCACTCCGGAGATGGCCACGAGAATGGTTGCGGCCAGCACGATCCATCCTCCCCAGTCGAGGTGGGGCACGAACAGCAGAATGTCCACCAGGAAAGAGAGCAGCACCAGCAGGAATGTGGGCAGCGAAAAGACCAGGCAGAAGAGCAGGTATCTCGAGGACGACGCGGGCCCCTGGACATGAGCCAGCATAGCCAGCACGGTGAGGATCAGGGTGAATCCACAGGCGATAGGGTGGACGATGAGCAGGTTGCTGAGCGTGTGTCGGGCGTTGGAGGGCAGCGAGAAGCCCGCGTTGTCGGTGTCCACCAGGTTGTATCCGACTCCTGCTGGCGAGCAGGTTCCATCTTTGACGTTGCAGTATCCAAACACTCCAAACTTGTGGTCTTGGTACGAGCCCAGCGAGATGGTTTTGGTGACGGGAACCGACAGCACGGCCACCAGCTGGAGCCCGAAGGCGATCAGGAGAATGACCAGCAAGCCGGTTGCCGATTTCAAGCGAAGACCCATGAGCGATTAGAGGAGAGGGAGCAAAGGAGTGACTGAGGGGTGAGTGGTTGTAGTTGTTGTGGATTTGTCGACGAAATGGTTGTTGCGGGTTGGAATAGGAACACGAGAAGGTGCAGGCTAAGCCAGAGCAAGTAGTTTTAGCGCTGCGTGGTGTGCAGCCCGTGGAGTGCTGGAGAGTGAAGTTAACAAGCTAATTACTTGTAGTAGGGGCAGCTGGGAGAGGCTTAGACTGCAAGCGAGAGTTATTTTGCGGGACGAGAGTGGAGTAGCAAAGGGCAAGTGGTGAGAAGCGTAGAGCGAAGGTGTCAGACTGACGACATGGGCTAGCCTTCTGAATGCTGCTGCTTAATCTACTCCAAGATAGCATTCGTGTAGATGCGCCACACGCTGCGTAGTAGGAACGCGCAAAAATCATAGTTTCATATCGACGCACTCTGCACTGTAAGAGGGGGCACCTTTGTGGTGTGCACGCTAGCTACAGAAGCGTCTATTCTGCTGTGCTATCCAGTTCCGATTGTGTTACACGTAACTGTCGTAATTGTGGGTCTGCAACTTCTGGGGATTTCATCATATCTCTCCACTGATATTTTCGCTTATGCGGTGCCACTCAACCAACCAAGACTTTTTTGGCAGTCTAACTGGATCCGCCAGGGGGGGAGACTCTTTTAAGTTTGAACAACGGGAAAAATGCAAATCTGAAGGAAGATCCAGGAGGTGTTACAGAGTGAAACTTTCGGTGGACGAGAGTGGTAGATGAGTGAGGTTATCGGGGTTGGACTGGCTGGTTGTCTCCACGTTTCTACTAGCTTCTGCTCGTCTTTTCGCCGTCGTCAGAGCCGTATTGCTCGTTCTGTTCTCGTCGACTGTGCTATTTTTACATGCTAAAGCCGTGTCTGATAGCACCCCCGAACCTTACGGCCCTATAGAGTCTTGTACAGCCCCACGCTCTGACAGACACGCATGTTCTTTGGTCGACGGGTAAAAAAAGAGTACAAGTAGAGGCCCTGATAAAGGCTTGTTATCGATCGATAGATACACTCTTGGCCGGGGCTTATTATGACCAGGCCCTGTCGATGCACGTGTTTCCACGCACCCTTTTGGACCCACTATCTGATTTAGCGACGCGTCAAAAGGGTGATTAGCTGCTGGGACTTGTACAAGTACTTTTTCCCCCCCAGGAATGAGAGAGCTGTGGTTGCCGCCGTTGCTGTACTGTAGTTTCCTCTTCTTCTCCACACATGCGGCGCTATCAACGCGCGCGCTGCACTTCTGCACAAAAGTGGTCCCACCCACATTCCAGCTGCTCCACTGAGAAAGAGAAAGAGAGATTGCTGCGCTATGGTTCGTCCTTGTGTCGCGTATCGTACCCCGGACGATGGCACGGCTGTGTTGCACAAGTCATGTCCAGATTAGGCAGAAATGATGGACGCCGCGTGCCGTGTGCCTCGCCGTTCGTACGCGATAGGAACTCTCGTGTCTTGTCATAAGTGTATTTTCACTACTGGTAACGACCCACCGGCCTGATAAGATAAAGTGATACGTAGCTGTCAGACACGTATTATCACTGGGCTCCCCCGTGTCATTTGCTGCGTCCATTGTGTAATTTGAAAGCCGCACTCCTGGACGGAAAAATGTTGGATAAATAATATGAGGCCGTGCATAGCCGGCTTGTCTGTCTCAGAACCTCACATCACAGATGAAGTCTTCATTCATCTCTCGTGAGGCAGGTGTCTGATACACTCTCTTTGCAACAGCCGCAAGATGCAAAACCATGAATAATATAGTGGCACTAAAAAAAGACGGTCTAATTAGTTCTGGCAAGTCGTGGAACGGCATTCCAATCAGTGCCAGAGGGCCAGATGGAGAATCGGTTGGGGATGAGGGGTAGACAATGTGCATACCAAAACAACGTCGGAGTATGCAGAGCGCCATTGGCTGTTTGGGCTCGGATCATGTCTATCAATTGGGCCAATTGAAGCGAATTAATGCGAGTTTTTTTCCCCTGCAATCTCGAGCAGACTTAGGGGTTCCTCGGCCAGATCCGAGAACGTGCCATTTAAACGTTGGACGCGTGGAGATTGTTGGAGAGGTTGATAAGCTGTAAAGGAACTCGGCGAATTGCGAGGCTCGGAAAATTCGCAGCTTGTACTTGAGGACTGGTTGCACAGGTGCAATTGTGAGCATTGCGTCTCATTCGCGTTTTTTTCGACTGTCATACCACAAGACATCCCTGAAGGCGTTGTACCCTCAAATTACGTAATCACCTTAGTTACGAGTGGGGCTTGCCATACGCACTCATTACGACTCGCACTCTCATAAATGTGCCGATTACATTGTGTAGCTTAGTTGGCTGACGCATTTCTGCTTACTCACTTATTCACTGTGTTCACACTATCACCAACACTCTCAACCTCCACCATCCATCACCACCCAACTACACACGACCCAAAGTGCATGAGGGTGCATGAAATATTCACGACAACAAAATCACTGCATAAAACACAAACAACGAGCAAGCGACACACATCTGATGTATCGGCCTGACCCAGACTCACGAGTCAAGCGACCCACAAACAACATGGAGGGCGATGCTCGTAGACAGCTGTTCCAGCGACCTGCAGACAGCTCGCGCGCTTCGTCGTCGCAAGGACCACAAGCCCAGAGCACCCCTCTTGCCCACAGATTCACGTCGGCTCACAGATCACAGAAGCCAGGCAAATCCGAGCAGCCCGACATCGACATGAGAAGCGTGCGACCCGTTCTTGAGAGCGCGACGTCAATGGCCCGACGGAAACAGAAGGAACTATTACGGAAGGCATACTCCATCATTGAGGGTGATCCCCAGGACTCCGTGATGCCTGAGACATCAGTCGAGCTTCCAGAGGATGTTCTGGAGGAGGAACAGAGAGAATACGAGCTACAAAAGGTGCTAGATAGAGCCATGAGCATGGACGTCCATGCTGTCCAGCACGATCCTCAAATTGTGGAAGTGGTGAAGATCTCTCTGTTGGAGGAGGTGAAGAAGCTCGACGAACAACGGTGGCTGGACGAGCAATGTGAGGACTGATATGCTCGAAGAAAGCTTCGTCAAGCAGGAATCACGAATCCAAGACGCCTCCAGTGGCTTGTCCTTCTGGACACTATCGTGGCAACGCTCATGTTCTTATTCCCGATAGGAACGTGGCTCCGGTGTGGCTTCACTACCAGGGTCACAGAATCTAGAGGAAGCAGATCTTGCGTCGTCGTCCCATTCGCCATCTGCGCCTAACCGCGATACACGTGCAACTCGGGACCAGCCACAGTGTCGCAGAGCTTTTTTTGTGGCACCTCAATTTCCAGATATTCGTGCCCAGCTTAATCCTGCTTGACCATGATAAAAGCCACCCTTTCTGTGTGTGGCTTGTCCGCATGCAAGCAACAGACTTGTTGCAGAAAGTGTTAAAACGAGACCCCAAATAATGAAGGGGCAGCATACATAGAGTCTTTAATTTATTTCAACAGTTGCAAAAGACCCATTTCTGCCATGTCAGTGCGATTTAGATCTGTCCCACCATACCCCTCATGCAGGGACATCATTGCGTAAGGGGAACGCCACAAACCTTCCTTCCCACTATCGCTTTCTAGTCATGCTTGGAAAGGCTAGATACGGTTGGTGTCTACTGGATACCCGGGTTTCTGGCACCCTAATTGCGTGGCTCTCGTCCACTATTTCCGAATTGCGTGATGCATAATTTCCCCAGATACCGCGGATCTACTCAGTGATAACCTACCGCCGTATATATACTCAATTGATCCCGGTCTAGGATGATTTGATCATATCGGCTCTCTCTCAATGGCATTCTCAGAAGCACCACCTCTCCCCCAGGGTGCCGGTTACGGTATCCTTGTGGGTGTCGGGGCCCTCTTCGCCGTGTTCATTGTCTTCACTCTGCGAGTGTCGCTAAACTACCTTGGCGAGAAAGCCAACAAGTCGGAGATGTTCATGGTGGCCAACCGAGCCGTCGGAATCGGTCTAACGGCCTCGGCAGTCTTTTCGTCCTGGATGTGGGCCAACGAAACTCTTTACGGAGCTGTTGTTGGCTACAACTTTGGTATGTCTGGCCCCTTTTGGTTTGCAGCTGGTCTGTCTTTCCATATCGCCCTCATGACCGTCGTGGGAATCCAGGTGAAACTGAAGGTTCCCAATGGACATACTCTGCTGGAAATCATCAAGTTCAGATACGGAGTCCCCGGCCACATTGTCTACATGGTGTTCTGTCTCATCAACAACATCCTCTCATGTAGCACCATGATTCTGGCTGCTGCTGGTGCCATCTCGGCCATCACAGGTATGCACGCCGCTGCTGCCAGTATGCTGATTCCCGTCGGTGTCATTCTCTACACTGCCGCTGGAGGTCTCAAGGCCACCTTTCTCACCGACTACGTTCATACTACTGTGGCCCTCATTCTGCTCATGTACTTCTGCATCGGCATTCTCACTAATGAACATATCGGTGGAGTCTACGGTCTTTATGAGAAGGTGGTTGCTTACTCAGACAACGCCGACCACTACATCAAGGGTAACTACCTGGGATCCTTGCTCACCTTCAAGTCCCAGGGTGGAGCTCTCTTCAGTATCTGTCACAACATTGCCAACCTCGGTCTGGTCATCATGGACACCGCCTTCTGGCAAAAGTCCATGGCAGCTGACCTTAAGGCCACCGTTCCTGGATACATGATTGGTAGTGTTCTCATCTTCTGTGTTCCCTGGGCTCTCGGTACTATCAGTGGTCTCGGTGCTCGAGTTCTGGAGCAGTCTGGAGTCATTGATCCCATCTCTGCCCACGCCCTGGACGTCGGCAACGTGTTCCCCATTGTGACCCATGCCCTGCTCGGAAAGGGTGCCTCTGTTGGTATTGTTCTCATGCTCTTCATGTCTGTCACCTCTACAGTGTCCGCCGAGATGATTGCTGTCTCCAGTATCATCTCCTTCGACATCTTTAGAACCTACATCAAGCCCAATGCTTCCGATCGAGTTCTCATCTTCGTCTCTCACACTGGTGTCGTCTTCTTTGGACTTCTTGCTGGAGCCATCGCTGTCGCCTTCTACTTTGGCGGTATCGATCTGAACTGGATGTCCTACTTTCTGGGTATCGCCATCACTCCTGGTGTGTTCCCCGTCATTCTTACCATTCTGTGGAAGCGACAATCACGTCTGGCTGCTCTTGTCTCTCCTATTCTTGGACTGGCCACTGGCCTGGGTGTCTGGCTGGGCACTGCCAAGGTCTACTTTGGAGAGATCAGTGTCAAGTCTACTGGAGCCCCTCTGCCCAACGTCTGGGGCAACATTGCCACGCTCATGTCTCCTCTGCTCTTCTCTGTGATCATCACCTTGGCCCGACCGGAAGACTTTGACTGGCTCATCTTCCACAACATCTCCAAGGTCAACGAGGACGATGAGAAGCCTGGGGACCCTGAAGCCATCAATGAGACTCTCGTTACTCCCTCATTTGTATCAGACAGCGACTCTCCTTCTACTTCTAAGAACATTGGAGCCTCTGAGGTGATCGTCAACCATGATATCACCAGCAGTGAGAACGACTCTGAGAATGAGTCTGATCAGCATGGCCTTACAAAACAGACACAAAACTCCTCTGCTCACTCGCTGTCCAGCGGAAGCTACGAAGTGGCTCATGTGAAGGAAGCTTACAAATCCAACGGTCTCTTCCAGCCAAGAGTCGTAATTCCAGAGAACCTGTCTTCCTGGAGAAAGTTCCTGTACTACATCGGATGGGATACTGGCCATACCGACTACAGTCAACACCCCCTGGGAGCTGACTCCGTTCCTATCATGCTGTACTGGTACAAGGTGGCCAAGATCTTTGCCGTCGTCATCTGTCTCATCACCTGGATCGTCTGGCCCTACTCCTTGTACCGACACTACGTCTTCTCCAAGTCCTTCTTTTCCGGCTGGGTCATTGTCTCCATCATCTGGGTTTTCCTAGCCTTTATCTTCGTGGTCATCTTCCCTCTTTACGACGGCCGAAAGTCGTTGTTCCGCGTCTACGATGGTCTACGAAGCGACTGGAAGAAGTGGCGACACAGAAAGAGGGAGCAGGCGGAGGAAGAAAAAGAGTGATCACCATGAGTGTGGTTTTTATTTATTACTTATAGTTAAAGCAGATAATAGATTTTAAAGATTTTTTGCACGAGTCCTACTGTAGCATTCACCAAGGTTGTTGTAAATCATCACCAATCATCGCGTGGTTTGTAGGGTGCCCGTTCTGGGTATCACCTTTGGGGTATCTGTGACAATGTCGGGGAAGTCTGAGACTGGATCACGGTCGTAGGAAGTCGGGTTGGATGGTTTCGGTCGTTCCACCTCCACCAGGTACTTGGCAAGCTCACCCTTGGCCACAATGTTCTCGAGTGAGTCGTCCACCTCGTTGGCGTTGAAATCGTGTGCCAGAGGAGACCACCAGTTGGAGTCTGTGTCTTTGAGCCTGGAGAAGTCCAGAGGGGGGATTACGGGGATTGTATCGGTGGTATCGATGGTAGTGAACCCGATTATGTCTGTGCCATTGTTGCCAGACGACTTGGCGCGTCCAAACTTGCCATGGCTCACAGGTCGGGGGTATCCGGGGCAGCTGTTTTCGTTCTTGTTGTCGCCTTCCATGGGTATCTTGGTGAGTAAGAGAACAGACACGAGACTGGATTAAGTATAATACAAGTAGATGAATCTACAGTCTGTAAACACAGAAGGTTGTTTGAAACAGTGAAATGAGCTTATGTAATCTTGGGTTGGGGAGGTCTCATGAGGTACAAGAACGAGTTCAAGGTGGAGCTGCCTCAAGCTGCCCCAATTTCGGTAAACACGCCAGCCTCATTAGCAGGCCCCCTTATACAAAGAATATTAATTATGACCCCCTGCGAGAGTGCCCCACCTGGAGATGCAGTTGGACGTGTCCACTGGGCCGATGAGGCAAGGACCAACCAGCCATGTGAAAGGACGATATTGCAAGACAGAGCATTCCAGCAACCAACGGGCCGGTTGCAAAAGGTGGTCGAATCCAAACACACATTTAATTACCGTTTACTTGCGCCGCGGCTACAGTTGTATTAAACAGTAAAATTGTCCGCCTTACTCTACTCACTCCCTTGCTGCAGTCTCCTTTCCCCCCCCCAGACACATTCCAGCTGATGTGCAGAGCTGCATAACCTTGACGCACACAGGCTACTGGGGCAGAAAGATTGGGAAAATACACGTGGTCGGTAAATGAGGATTGGTATGGCCTGAGAAGACGCAGACTACGGTAGGGAGACACGCCAAAATGGCCCCATATTTTGTGGCTCCAACATACACGCGTTACACTAGAGGCGCGGTGGAGACACACGTGACTAATAAAATCGCGAAAAAGTAGCCATTCTTGTTTACAATTGTGTTTATGAATATAGCCTCGCCTTGCCAAAAGCAACATCCCTCCCAAAACCTACACCGTGTTTACTGTAATAGCAGATGTTGTTTACATGAAGAGCAAACAACAGACGAAAATAATTACTCAACTCTTCTACATTCTCAGACCAATTGAACAAATTCACTCTATTGATTTTATAATACACAGTAATATTTTGAATATAGCACACAAAAGGAGCTATATAACTTACCTATAAAGAATCTAAAACATCATAAATACCCGGGGGACCCTTTAGTAAAGGTGGAAGGCAGCAACACCGCCGGTGACGGCGACAGTGCAACCGTTGGAGTCACCACCGTTGTACTTACCGTTCTCGTAGACACACTTACCGTTGACAGTAGCACCGTTAGTAGCGATGATCTCAACGTTGAAGTTAGCGGAGTTTCGGTTGTTGGGGTTAGGAATGATGGAAAGGTAAGAGATACCGCCGGCAGCGCCAGCACCGAAGTTGAGAGGAGCCCAGTTACCGACATCACCGGAAGAAGTACCCCAGAGACAACCGTCCTGGTAAGAGACACCAGCGTTGTTGACGTAGTACTGAGCGGAGGTGGGCTTGCCCATCCAGGTGTAGTAAGCGTCCTGGTTGACAACGGCAAGAGGGACACCGGAGGAGCCGGCCTCAACGACAGTGGGGATAACCATGTTCTCGGTACCGGGGTAATCGGTTCGGCAGATGGCAACCTCCTTATCGAGAGAGGAGGTCACGACGGCGGACTGGGTGCCCCACTCGCAGAGGTAGTCAGCCTGCTTGTTGGATCGGTAGAGCTTACCGTTCTTGCAGAGGAGACCTCCGACGGAGACACCGTTGGCGGGCTGCTCATCGGGCCACTGGGTCTTGGACATACCAGACTGGCAAGCGTAAGAGCAGTAAGCACCCTCGGCACAGTTGCCACCGGTGGCGGTGGAACCGGGGTGGTAGATTCCGGACCAGCCGCCGAAGCCAAGCTGGTTCAGGGCAATGACACCCTGACCGGAGGGGAAAGAGCCACAGTCAATGGTACCGTCCTGGAACTTCTCGGAAGGACCGGAGAAAGCACCGAGGTCACCAGAGATACCTCCGGAGCCACCGTTGTTGGATCCACCGGTAGAGGGGGCGGAAGAAGACTTGGGGGCAGAGGTGGAGGAAGGAGCGGCGGAGGAAGAAGCCTCCTGGGTGACGGGCTCCTTGGCGGCGAAAGCAGCGACAAGAGTGCTGGAAGGAGCGGGGGCAGCCTCCTGGGTGGAGGTGGCGGGAGCAGCGGGGGCGGGGGCCTCGTCGAGCTGGGTGGTGGCAACCTGCTGCTGCTCAATGGTGTTTCCGTTTCCGTCAACCAGAACGGTGACGTAGACGTACTCGACCTGCACAGCTCGCTTGTGCTGGTGGTGGGCGTGGAAGTCTCGGACCTCCTTCTCCTCGTTGCAGTCAGCGTCGGGAGTGGCGGGGGCGGCAAAGCCGATGGCGGCCATGGCGGCCAGAGCAAGAGTGGAAAACTTCATGACTGAGGTGTTAGGTGTTGTTTAATGTATATCGAAGGCTCGCCTGGAGCAGTTGTTGCAAGTTTTGGTTTGTTGTGGGGGGGAAAGGAATGGACAGTAAGAATCGACCAGCGAGACGTTACCAGTTGTGTGTTGTTGAAGGAGTGACGGTGTTGAGGTGTTGCAACAAACTATGCAGAAGAGAAGGACTTCAGGAGGTGGGACTGTGAGGCAATATAACTGGGCCAGCTAAGTTTGGGAGAAGTAAAAGAACGGGCGAAATTTTCCCCCAAAACTCAAAGGCTATTAACCGTAACACAAAGAGAGTTCAGATGTAAACTGCACGCCGTAAACAATAACGTTGCCCGAAAAGAAGCTCCCAACCCAGCCGAAGATTGACACACAAACAACAGACCGACGGACAGGCCAGCAGAAATCAGGCATAGTCGAAAAGCGAGGAGAGAAGAGAGCGAAAGAAAAAGGAGGCCAGGGAGCGAAAGGGGTGGTGGATCTGCAGGGGGGCTGGATCAACTGACGGGTAGGTGGTTAGGGGGGGAGGTCACCATGAGGGGCTGCCACATGTTACTCTCACCTTTCCATCAGTCTAGCCTTCCTTCCCTTCGAGACAGTTCAATAGCGATCGCAGCCACGGCTCTCGTGCAACTTTGCTGACTCTCGATGATCGCTAGACCCAGTCCCAATAACTCTGCTCTCTCTCTTTCTCTCTCTCTATCCAACGAGCCAGTGAGCTCCTGTCGAGCTAAGCACAACTCAAATCCCAGCTGAAAACCTAGACTCGATGTGTACAACCCTAGACCCAGAGTCCGCGTCTGCGCCTCGGAATAAGATTCGAAGCCTGTTGTCTAGACAACGGACAGAGAGCATGCGCGTGTAGACCCAAAAAAAAATGAAAAAGAAGACCCGGTGGTAGCCACGGAGCGTGAGTTAAATCGCCACTCGGTGGAACGTTCGGACCTTCTTCCATCTGGGCCCTATTGATAATATCACGTCGGAGTCGTAGGTGCCTTGACTGGTGTCGTTGTGAGTCCTGTTGATGTGTGTCTGTTTCTCTCCCATTCTGCCACAGTCTTGTTTTGTAAGCTCATTCCACACAGCCCATGTCCCAACACGAAACCAACACACACCTCACGTTGTGAGTTCCAAGAAATGCGGGCCATAATAACAGCAAAGAAATCGCTGAAGAAAATGTATCGCATCGTCTTGGGACGCGTCGTTGTCGAGAAACGGTGTCCGTGAGTCCATTGGTGTTGTTTTTTTTCCCCCAACCAAAATCCTGCTTCCAACAAATCCTGCTTCCAACAAATCCTGCTTCAACAAATACACGCTCCGTCAGCCGTGTAATGCTGTATCCCGTAGTTAACGATACTCACTAAAAGGAATGTGTCTGGGTTAGAACAACGTTGCAATTGTGCACAAGTAGGGGGTATAAGGTGCTCGGGGGATGAGATAGAGAAGGCGCCTGTCGGTCTCTAGGTCAAAGGTGGAAAAAAGGAGTGTAGGGTGGTCGAACGTGAGTGGATACCGAGATATATTCGAAGAAGAGGCGTTTGTGCGGACGCTTATATTTTATAGCATGCTACCCGACATCTCAAACCGAGCTTATTCGCGAGTGTCCCAAACATTGTGAGGCCTGGAAGAATGCGCAACGCAATGGTAACGTTAATGGGGCGATGGGAAGAGAACTAAATTGAGTCCTGGAACCTGGAATATTCCATCTTCATTTCGGCAAGAAGCTCGATCTAATGTGGAATCTCTGGGCGAATCCGCCAATATTATCTCCAGACCCATTGTCCCTCTACAGGTCCCGAAATCACCTCATTCCGCGCTTTCTTGGGGTACATGGACCATGTATACACGCACATATTTACTTACAACTCAGCCTCTTGTATCACAACAAATGTCCGGGTCGCGATACTGAATAATATCACTGAACGGTCGTTTTGATCCACACCCGTGACGCGTCTCTTGCTCCCTTACATCATCTTCACTCCTGTGGTTGTTTACTGCGTGTCTCATGGTATCCCTTTGCTAGCGTCTGCCTCCTACTTTCGATACTACACCTATTTTTAACAGTCGCACAGTGTACACACCCACAACACACCATACAGTGCCCCCTCGATGTTCTGAAACAATGCAACGCATGGGGGCAAGGGGTGAGTGGGACTGTGCTTAGATTAATCTGGCAAATACAAACAATTAAACCGAGCGAGATTAAAAAAAATATGGAGCGTTTTCGGAACTAGGCCGTGTCATTAAACAGCAGAGAAAAAAATTACGAAACAACACGGCTACCCCAGAACCAAGTCGATCGACAATTACACAATCGACCAATCCAATCACCCAAGGTTTAGGCCATCGACATTGTAGCTACCCCGAACAACAAGCTCACACTCAGTTTGTTCTTGTTCCGGCGTTGGTACCTTTTTTTTTGCTCTTGCCACTGGCTAACAGCCCTGACCATCCTTGCAGGGTGTAGAGCCCCATGTTACCCTGCCGAGTGGATCCCCTAATTAATGATTCTTCTGTGGGAGCACACTACCAGTAGCGTGTGTCTCTGTTGTGGACTCTAGCAGCGTGTTTCGCCGGCGCGGTTGGTGGTCTTAGAACGACGCTATATCTGCTACTGCTACACACTGTCTTAGCGTGTAACACGTTTGGACTTGGACCTCGTCTCGTGCGGCCGGCTCTATTGGGTCTTGGCTACATTGTAGATTATGGTTGAGAGAGAACAAGAAAAAGAAACGGGAGGACAGAGAAAAGTGAGAGGACAATGCTGAAACGCTGAGGGTTCATACAGTCCCAATATCCAATATAAACAGCTTGGGCGATGGCCGATTTTGGGAGTGAAAAGTTGCTAATTCGCGCAGGCGGTAGTTGGGGCGTTCAACGACCCGCCGCAGACTAGTCGCCACAGGTGTGAGACCAGAGCTATTGAGCCTCGCTCCCATAACTGCCACTACCCCTTTGTTCGGCTACCGTGTCTCGTAAAGGTCGTGAGGTGAGGCAATGGTACAGCCACTGTCAGACAGTGATCTACGCCAAGAAACAGACTTCCACGAGTACACGTAGGCACGCGCGCGAAGTCAAAGGGAATAGAAAAAGACTTTGTCGAAGTGAAAAATCAAAAGGCAACATCACTGCCAAACTTTTCACGGCGCCGCGGAAACGGAAGTCTTTGACGAGACCCCAGGTTTCTTCGGTGATGCGGACTTATCGGACTGTCTGGATGTTCTTGGTATCCTTTTGCATGTCAAGTAGTTCGTTAAGCTGTACTAAGCACAAGACTAGGACATTGTTAGTGAGGCACATTGCAGGGACTCGGCAAACGGCCCACAACAACATGGACAATCTTGTGGATCTAGATATCCAATAATTACAAACATACAACGACACTCGAACCATGACTAAAGTGTGGTCGGTGTACAGTTATGTCGTTTTCCCAATACGGGAGAACCCGTCCTCTTTGGAAACTAAAGTCGCAGTCTAAACAACTGCCGTTTGAAAAGTCGCCGTCCCACATGTCTCAGAACAAGACCGTATCTGGTATGCTAACACCGACACAAATCAGGAGAGAAAAATCGGCTACACGGCCAATCTTCCGGCTCTGTCTTCACAATCGGATGAACTGGAACGCCCCTCCAACCCCACTCTAAGCTGTCAAACCAATATCCGTGCGTCTAGACACCTGTAAACGGCACTCTAAGTGGTTATTATCCAAGGTGGTCGTGCAGACGTGCGTCTAATGTCTGGACTTCACATGGTATTGGACGTTATCGTAGACACACGGGTCTAGTGCTTAGGACAAGCCTGTCTGACTTTGAACAAAGGCGTTGCATGGCTTCGGCAGTCTGCTTTCGGTTTCGGCATCCGCACAAGTAAGTATCTGAGTCGTAACAAAGGCTGTATCTCTTTCATGTTACACCGGCCTGGGCCGTAAGCGACGGCACACCAACCTAGATCTCCAGAGGCTTTGTCAGATGTGAAAAATCATCCTTTTTGGGCCTTTTTCAGTCATACTTTTCTGGTATTCTAAGACAACAACTGTGACCCACTAGGCGCGGCTTTTCTCAGACCCGCAGTGTAACCAGGAGCACGGTGGCAGAGAAAGAAAGACTAAGGAAAAACCGCTGTTCGCTGCTCGGATGCAAGATACCGCTTGTTCAAGCAATCCGGTCCGATAGCGTGCGCTAGTTAATAAGAGCAAAGAGTACGATGGGGGCCACGATGGCCACGATGGCCACGACGGTGCCACTGAAGATCAGAGACCGAGAAAAAACTTGTTGGCTCGCCGCAAGCAAGCACCCCTTGTTTATCTGTGCAGATGTCGTTTGATACGTTCGTTTCTCTGTACGGGCTGTAGGAGTGTAACTCAGAATGATACAGTGTTGATGGAGGTTAGGATGGGGTATAGCTACAGGGACCAACACTACCAATTATGCTAACAGACGACTTCTGGGCAGATCTAGAAAGTAGTGGGCGGGCTAGAAGTCGCCCCTTGAAACAAGTGTTTTGTTAGCTACCCGCCCTGGCGCCAACTACTGTGCTACTTCTCACCCTATTGTCGTCCAGATCATTGTAATCACCCCGCCGCTGACTGTACAAACCTTGGCTGAAAAAAGTCTGTCATGCTGAACGTCTGCCATGCTGAAAAAGTCTGCCATGCTGAAAAAGTCTGCTGCTGAAAAGTCTGTATGCGGTGCCAAGAACATGACCCATAGCCACCGTGAAAAGATACACTCTGAAAATCTCTTAATTGTCTACAGCTCACATGTGCTTTTGTCAGGTAGGAGACAAAGGCTTCGGGGTCCGGAGACCAACTTCCGAAGAGAAGCAAAAAGAACCCCACTCTCGTACTCTACCCCCACGCCGTTTGCCACAAGATCCACCGGTGGGTACGAGGGACCCACGCTTGTGGTTATAGCCCTCGATCCCTTACATACGGCCCATAATACGCCCGAGTGAGGCGGAGGGGAGAAGCAGGGATGTTGCACGTGCTGCAGCGCTTGCACCAGTGATTATTATAGCGTATGTTTTTGGCACGGTTCCTGATCGCCCTGGTCGCAAGACAACCGTTGACGTGCTAACTGTATGGTCTACAACTGAACCATAAGAACAGGATGATCAGAACCATAAGAACATGAACCATAAGAACAATCACTCCTTACAAACGTATAGCACTGCGACACAGCCTGGGTGAGTTTCACCCTGCTTCGCCCTACCACCTATAGCCCGCAGTATACGCAGTATACCTATGAGCTGTGAGTGATCACAAGACGTTGAGCAGCTCTCAAACCCTGTGTACAAATTTTCGCTAAGCATCGTCGTTTAACGCTACCGCTTGTACAAGCGTACGTTTGATCACTGGATAATATCGACCACTGCGACACCTTGATCTGGAGTAGATTACTGAACGGAACCACGGCGAGAACAAGAGCCGAGAAAGTCTGGTCCGCGGAGCAACAACGGTCGAGGCAGGCAAAATCCGATTATTCCATTAGTCGACGCTAGGCCGGTTTAGCACATGGTAGATGTATAGTGATCAGGTGTCATTTCAACATGTGGGCTGGTGGTATCGACCACTGGTACGTCTGTTAGCTAACGTCAGATGACAAAACAGCATTTCTCGTTGCCTGGACTTGCGGTGTGCGGAACCGTTCGATCGAATCGAGATCTTTCAGATCGTCCACACCGCTCCAGATCGGCCCCTGAAACTGAAGCCAGATCCAGACGGCAGCCTATTTTTAGCCGGCCAACTAAATGTCTCAATACTACGTGACCTCAGCACAGCAAAGCAGCATATGAGAGTCGCAGCTCTCGAGCACCCTCAACCAATCTCCTGCGACCCTATTGCTGAGCTTGAGCCCCGCAACGCCACCATGATGATCGTGTGACAGACCATAGAGGCTTTGATAAAAGCACAGCAACCAAGCTAATCCCATTGTACGTGCAGTACCGAGAGCACATTTTGGGGACCGAACGAAGGGAAGCCCCGCTACAGTCAGAGATTTTCAAAGCTTGTCGTCCTCGAAGCAGACTAAACTGAAAGTCAGCACGGTTTAATTAGATGTCCCGTTTCATGCTGCGGTCTGTCATCTACGGCGTGGAGAAATTTTGGTCATGGCGGTAGGCACTCTGGCAGGTGATTCTGTACTCTTGGGATGTGGTCTCATATTCCTACAAGCATAGGAGCACGTTTCTGGCTGCCATCTCAGCAGGTGCACAGTGCTATATTTCAGTCCAGCTAAGGTAGTCAACCCGGAAGCTCAGTTTCCTACAAAATCATCAATATCTCGTGATATATGACACAAGAGATGCTATTTGTTTGATAGCAGTATGCGTTGTAATTACTGGCTATATACTGGTATGTTTTCTAATTCCCCAAACATCCTTAACGAACGACAGTCAATTCCACCTTATGTGATTCACCTCTCTTCGTTGTGTGATACTGTTCGTACAGCAGTCTCAGTCACTGCAAAGAATACACACTGAGACAATAATCACAAACTGTCTCGCTCCTTCTTGCTTGTCTCTGCAAACATGTTTCATGTCACAAACATGGCTCATAATAATAATATACAGGCGGCTACACATACAACAAATTCAGTTCAGTTCATACACTTCAACAAGCGTTTCATATACAATTAAATGACATTCATAAGAATCAGGAGACCACTTACTCCTGCTGGAAAGCCTGCTTCAGAAGAGCCTCCTCCTCAGCAAGATGCAGCTTCTTAGTACCGGCAGCAACAGATGCAGAAGGCTTTCGGCCAGCGTATCTAATGTGGGCATGCTTGTGCTTCTCAGTAGCCAGGAAAGTGGTGTAGAATCGGGGCTGGATGTGGACCCAGGCACCGGCGTTAAGAGGCTCCTCCTGAGCCCAGCAGATGTCCTTGAGGTTGGGGTAAGAGTCCAGAAGCTCTCGGATCTGCTCCCAAGGGAAGGGGTGCAGCTGCTCGATTCGCACAATGGCGGTCTTCTTGTCAGCAAGCTCCTCTCGTCGCTTGAACAGAGCGGTCCAGACCTGGCCGGAACAGAAGAGCACTCGCTCAATGCCGTCCTTCTTGTTGATGGTCTTGCCGTGCTGGTCGTCCTCAATGACCCACTGGAAGTGAGACTCGCCGACAAAGTCGGACAGGTCAGACTTGGCCATGGGGTTTCGCAGCAGGTTCTTGGAGAAGAAACAGGCCAGAGGCTTTCGGAAAGCTCGGTGCATCTGTCGTCGGTAAAGATGGAAGATGTTGGCGGGGGTGGTGGGGTAGGCAATCTGGATGTTGCAATCCTGGTGCTGTCGCTCAAGCTTGTCGGGAGAGGGGAAGTGGAGGGGATCCTCGTTTCCGAGCAGCAGGTATCGCTCGATTCGGCCGGAAGAATGCTCGGGACCCTGTCCGTCGTATCCGTGGGGCAGAGACAGAACCATGCCGGATCGCTGGGACCACTTGGTCTCGGCGGAGGCAATGAACTGATCAATGATGACCTGGGCGGTGTTGGCAAAGTCACCAAACTGGGCCTCCCAGATGACCAGAGCCTCGGGAGAAGCCAGGGAGTAACCGTACTCGAAGCCCATGACTCCGTACTCGGACAAATGGGAGTTGGAGACGGTGAAGTCGGCCTGGTCCTTGGTCAGGTGGTTGAGAGGAACGTATGTGTTCTCGTTCTCCTGGTCGTGGACAACGGCGTGTCGCTGAGAGAAAGTACCTCGCTCGACATCCTGGCCGGAAAGTCGGACGTGGTGGCCCTCCTCAAGGAGAGTACCGAAGGCCAGAGCCTCACCGGTGGACCAGTCAATGCCGTGGCCCTCCTCAACGGACTTGCCTCGGTTGGACAAGATTCGCTTGAGGTTTCGGTGGAGAGTGAATCCCTCGGGAACGGTGGAGATGATCTTTCCAATCTCCTTGAGCTTCTTCTCCTCAACAGAGGTGGGGAGATGGGGCAGGATCTCGGTGGCAAGCTCCTTGGGGGTCTTGAAGTCGTCCCAAGGAGAAGCGAGCCACTCCTTCTGGTGGGGCACGTAGTCCTTGCTCTTCTTGAAGGACTCCTCGAGCATTCCCCAGACCCACTGCTTGTGCTCCTCAATGTCCTCCTTGGTGAAAGTCTTCTCCTTGATGAGCTTGTCAACGTAGAGGTCGAGAGGGTTTTCCTTGTCGGCAATCTTCTTGTACATGAGAGGCTGAGTGAACGAGGGCTGATCGGTCTCGTTATGGCCGAACTTTCGGTAGCAGACAAGATCGATGATGACATCGGACTTGAAGGTAGCTCGCCAGTCAGCAGCCAGGTTGAAGATGAAGTCAACGGCCTCCATGTCGTCGGAGTTGACGTGGAAGATGGGGGCGTCGATGGACTTGGCCAGATCGGAGGGGTAGGGGGTGGATCGGGAGAATCGAGGATCGGTGGTGAAACCAATCTGGTTGTTGACGATGATGTGGATGGTTCCACCGGTGGAGTAGGCAGGCAGAGAGTGCATGCCCATGGTCTCGTAGACGACACCCTGGCCGGCGAAGGCGGCATCACCGTGCATGAGAACACCCATGGCCTTGTTGAAGGTGCCAACGTCGTGCTTCATGTGCTGGATAGCTCGGGTCTTACCCAGGACAACGGGGTCCTCAGCCTCAAGATGTGAGGGGTTAGCGACAAGAGAAAGGTTGACCTTCTTTCCAGAGGGGGTGGGTCGCTGGTAGTTAGCACCCAGATGGTACTTGACATCTCCAGAGCCCTCGTCGAAGACGGCGGATCCCTGGAACTCAGCGAAAATGGACTCGTTGGGCTTTCGAACAACGTTGGAAAGCATATTGAGTCGGCCTCGATGGGGCATACCGATGACAATGTCCTCGACTCCGGCGTCGACGGATCGGTCGATCAGAGTCTTCATGCCGACAACAACGGTCTCGGCTCCCTCCAGACCGAATCGCTTGTCGTTGGGGAACTTGGAGGCGAGGAAGGTCTCGAAGAGGTTGGCCCAGATGAGTCGATCGAGCATTCGTCGCTTCTGGTCGGGGGTGTAGTTGTAAGGCTTGGGGGTCTCGACTCGGTCTCGGATCCACTCACACTCCTCTCGGGAGGGAATGTGGATGTACTCCACACCGTAGGAGCCACAGTAGATCTCCTCACAGTCGGCGATGATCTCTCGGAGAGTGGCCTTGTTCTTGCCCTTCTCGACGAATCGGGGCAGGATTCCGGGGCCCAGAGTGATCTCGGTGTCGAGATCCTTGTCGGTCCATCCGTAGAACTCCAGAGTCAGCTCCTTGGGGGGCTTCATGTTCTTGTCGGAGCCAAAGGAGATTCCAAGAGGGTCGATCTTGGCCTTGGTGTGACCTCGGACCTGGTAGGCTCGAACCAGCAGCTGTGCCTTCATGTGGTTGGTGATGTCAGAAGAGGCTCCGGAGGGAGCAGCGGGGGTAGGGACACCTCCAGAGGGAGAGGGCACAATGGTGGGAGGGGCGGAGAACGCCTTATCGGCGGGGAGGCCACCATCCAGGTTCTTGAAGTAAGACTGAGTTAGTAAGTTGAATCTGGGGGATCGTCATTTGGATTGTCAAAGGCCCGTCAAATTGGTTGATGGTTCTGTTGGGAGTTTAGTTAAGCCTGGTGAGCCTAAATTAAGGTGTAGTTGGGACTTGAGCTAGGGGGGCCAAAAGGTGTGTCAGAGATAAACACCAAGCATGTGCAAAAAGTAATGAAACCAAAATCCAAAAAGCCCGCGGCCGGAGATTGGAAGCGGAGATAGATGGGGGGGTATGACAAAACACGCCCAGAACCATTACTAATCGCACAGGACCGTCCCGACGAGCCGTCTCGGCGCACACACACGGTTAGTCCGTTCCGACCAACAATTCTGCGTCCTGCATGCACGTTTTTCCACGCTCCGGCTCAACCCGCAACTCCCAATGCGGGAACACACCCAGCCAGAGAGAGTCTAGTGGTGGCAACCGCAAAGGAAGAGCACAGGTATAGTGCGCAGAAATGCAGTTGTACTGAGCCAATCGAGAGACATACAAAATGCTACAGGCAGGCGCAGAAAAACGCAGCAGCGGCTTCTCTCAATTGTGTGCTAGCTGCTGTGTCTCCGAGCAGAGGGCAAAAGGGCAAGGGCAAAAAGGACAGATAGGGGTGAGTAGTTTAGTCAGATGTAAACAAATTGACTTATCTGTGTGCACTTGACACTGTATCAGCGATACAGTTCATGAGGTTGCCAAATAAGCCACTTGTCCCATGACCCTTAACTGAACGCACACACCCTTCAGAACCAGAACCAAAACCCTCACAAGCCCTGTGTCGCAATTCCACCGAACCAAACAAACCAACCAATCCATCAGAACCAATCCAATCCATTCCAAAACACATCAAAGTCGTAGTTCTCTCTCTATCACTCACCTGCCAAGAGACATGGACACTCTTGGGGTCGTCCTTCCATGCGGCATACATCTCATCGATGTAGTTTGCGGCGTTGGTGGTAAGGAAGACGTCATCAGAGTACTGTCGTTTCTGGATCAACGGCACAAAGGCCTTGCGACTTGCGAGTCGCGGGAGGACGGGAGTCCTTTTCAATAAAGCGTGTCTGAGCATCTATCGGTTAGCGGGATTTTCTCAAAGGGTGGTCCAGAGACACACACTCTCTCCATGAAATGTCGGATCGGAGCAAACCAATCGCGAGCGATTTTCTCGTCGAATTCTGTCCCGGTGTCGTCCGTGTCGAATTGGCCGCGTCCAAGGGTATCCTGCCGGCGTAGGTACACCCCATTGTACTACTCACGTTAACTCGTTATGGGGTAAGTTGTGGAGAGCGTCAAATATTTATATAAACCGGAAGAACCGGCCCCAGTTTTACAGTTCCTTCGACAACTCTAAATTCTCAGCGGCCAGCACCCGGGATAACTCTGCAGAATTTTCCGGACCAGCCCCATCGCGGGTCTGGGGGCCATTGTCGTCATGCTGAGCGCTCCACGTTTTCCGCGACCCTCATTTGGCGACATTCCGACGGGTTCCAGCCGTTTTGCTGGCCTCCCTGTTATGCAATTGCAAAGTGTCTCCTTCAGACATTGTAACAAGGTTGCGCCCATAACTATACTATGGAGCAAGTTGCGGAGATAGCCATTGGCCAGCTTTGAGTGTATATTTCGGGTGTTAATAGGAGCTGGTACCAACGCGTGTAAGACGGGAGAGATGCCGGGTACCGCCCAGGAATTGGTCAGTTTTTTTTGGCCCAAAAATGGCAACACCAACCTCCATCCTCAAATACATCTCCTGTACGTCTTGCAGCACGGCTTTGTTGTATCATGGGATGTAACGGCACGCAGCTTGGAAGCGCAGTGGTGTTCTCTCTGGCCCGGCCGGTAAGGACAATGTAAGATATGTAAGTTGGCGGGTCACGTGATGCGGAGAAGTTCGGAACTATGCAGAGTCGGACACCCCCCATCCCCCAACCAGAGGCTTGGCTACAGCTGAAAGGGGATATTAAAACTCATCGGGCGACGTAGGGGGGGCTTTTGCAGGAGTATCGTCGACTTTTGGGGGGTTCCAGTGTGTAGGGTGTCAGCAGCAGCAAGCTCTCTTCTTGCTACTTTGGCGCTTGCTAGTAATACGCGCTTATGAGACAGGCCCAGTAGAGCTACCTTTGGTACAGCTTCTACTCCTGTGTGGACACGTAAAATTGGAGGATAGAATTTCGGAAAGATGCGGGGGGCATTGGCGTCAGCGTAAGGAGCACAACAAATTGATCTGAGGCTTGTGACCATACGATAGTGTCGTTCTTGTTGAGACAATTGAGGTCAGGATCTTACAGCGTTACAGTATCATTGATAACGAAGCTATCCCAATCTACATATTCACCCACACCGGATCCATCAAAATATCCCTCAGATGAAATTGCAACCGGAAACAGTCCCCCCCACATATATTCTCCTGAATATTTTCTACTGATTTTCCGTTGTCTACACCAGGCGTCGGATATCTCAACAGTTGTCAAAACTGCACCACTTACACTTGCACTCCAACCCTCATTTTTCCGAAAAGAGAATCCGATGTGTGAAATGTGCTGAAATGTCACAGTGATTGATACCCTCATAGAACACTTCCATCATGTACGATCACATTCGAACCTCGTGTCTAAATCCCAACCCTAACCCTCGACATACAGGCCCATCTGCCCTGGGATGATGACAGTTTTGGATCTTGCCCCTCAGCATCTCGACCTACTTGCAAACACCCCCAGTTCAAGAAAAGAAAATACACAATGGACGAAGACGCCCCCGCCCCCTCTCTCATGAACATCATCGACCAGGACTCCCTGCGATGGATCTTTGTCGGTGGAAAGGGAGGTGTTGGTAAGACCACCACCTCTTGTTCTCTCGCCATCCAGCTGGCCAAGAACCGAGAGTCTGTTCTGCTCATCTCCACTGATCCCGCACACAACCTGTCCGACGCCTTTGGCCAGAAGTTCGGCAAGGACGCCCGACCCGTCAACGGAATCGACAACTTGCACTGCATGGAGATTGACCCCAGTGGGTCGATTCAGGAGATGATCGAGCAGGCCCAGAGTGCAGGAGGCGCCGGAGCTGGCATGACTAACATGATGCAGGACATTGCCTTCTCCATCCCCGGTGTCGATGAGGCCATGTCCTTTGCCGAGGTCCTGAAGCAGGTCAAGAGCACATCCTACTCCGTTATCATCTTCGACACTGCCCCCACCGGCCATACTCTGCGATTCCTGACCTTCCCCACCGTTCTCGAGAAGGCTCTCGGCAAGATCTCCGAGCTCTCTGGCCGATTTGGCCCCATGCTTGGCTCTCTGATGGGTGGCAACGGAGGCCCCTCTGCTGACGACATGTTCGCCAAGCTCAACGAGACCCGGGCCACCATTGCCGAGGTCAACACCCAGTTCAAGAACCCCGACCTCACCACTTTTGTGTGTGTTTGCATTCCCGAGTTCTTGTCTCTGTACGAGACGGAGCGAATGGTCCAGGACCTGACCTCGTTTGACATTGACACCCACAACATTGTCGTCAACCAGCTGCTGTACCCCAAGAAGGGCGACGACTGCGAGCTGTGTTCTTCTCGATACAAGATGCAGCAGAAGTACCTGGAGCAGATTCTCGATCTGTACGAGGACTTCCACATTGTGCGACTTCCCCAGCAGACCCAGGAGGTTCGAGGAGTCCAGGCTCTGGAGAAGTTCAGCAACCTGCTTGTGGACCCTTACAAGCATATTGAGAACTAGAGCGTGGAAGACAGGTGATGCGGGTTCATTGGTGGTGTAATTACTGTAGTTAGTTGGTGTGGTAGATAGTTAATGATTTACAGATTAGGCTTGTAACCTCTGAGGTGTGTATTGTAGTTTGGTCACGTGTAATAATACGTGTTAGCGTTTGCAATACAGAGGATTTATATGGAACCCATGAAGTCGCGTCGTGGATACAATTACGTTCATACTTGTGCTTGTGCCGACGATCGCGCTAATCGCTTTGAGACCGTGTTTTTCTCCAATTCGTCTTTTTCGATTATTCCATATCCATGTCGTTCAACATGCATAAGCTGATCTAAATGTGGGCAGATGAGAGCTCTCATGACATGTCATCAATTCAGGCAATTTCGATCAGATACGTGTTAAAATGACCACAAGCAACCAACACCACATCTGACCATCTCATAGACCCCCCTTCACCCCAAATTACCGCCAAAAACGATCCTCAAACACACCACAGTCATGCCACACTCCTGCCCCCTACACAGCCCTTTGCTCCATTAATAGAGAGTTCTGAGTTCAGACTTCCTGCAGCGTGTGAACGTGAATGAGCCGAGGTGAGACTGTGGGCCCTGGTCTTTCTAAAGGGGGGTTAGAGACGAGTTTGGACCGAAGTAAGCATCTGAATCTACCATACCCAATCACGTGATCTCATTGTGACCAAAAAAACACCACCCTATCACACAACTTACCACCTCCCTGGGCCTCCCTCCCATGCGTGATCCTGCTGCCAACTGCTACGTGTAAGAACCTTGAGACGCGTCAGGAAGTAGTGGATTGGTGTCTTGTAGAGCACCTTACAATACAATAACGGGTGAAATTTCAGACTAGATATACATGATGACACGAACCAAACTCATGAATTGCAAATAAACCGTTCCCCCCGCACCCCCTTCGCGTCGTAACTCACCACCACTGATTTCTCCACGCCAACCCTATATCGCCATCTAGAGTTTTAGCCAACTTTTACCACAGCAGACTGACGCTCTCTACATCCTTCAACCATGTCGAAAGAAAAGAACTGGAAGGGCAACAGCACGCCAGCCGCCAAGTCGGAAACCCTCAACAAGCCGGGCACCTCGCTGCTCACCATCAACGGCAAGTACGTTGGCTGGGCACACACCATTGTCGCCATGTCGGCGTTCCTGGGAGCCCTCATCATCGGCTGCGCTCTGCACTACAAGAAGATTGTTCAGAACGAGCACTTTGGCTACCCCGATGAATGGTTCCCCAGTGTCTCCGCCGCCATTGGAGACCGGTACCCCGAGCGATCTGTGTTCCAGGTCTTCATCGCCATCACCTCTGGCCCTCGATTCGCCCTCGTCATTCTGTGGTTCCTGCTCACCGTCGCCCACCGACCCCGTCTGTCCATGATGATCTTCATTTCCGGTCTCATGCGAACTCTCACTTGCGGAGGCTGGACCTATGTCACCTCCACTGATGACCACGACTGGCACGACATCTTCATGATCTCCTACATGGTCCTGACCATCCCCTGGACTGTGGGATGCACTCTGTGCACCCGAGATGCCCACGCCCGAAAGTGGAGAAAGATCACAGCCACCTGCTTCTTCGGATCTATCCCCCCTCTCATCTACTTCTTCATCCAGCACAAGGTCCACCACATTGCCGGTGCCTACACCACCTACGCCTTCCTGGAGTGGGCCCTCGTCATCTTCGACGTGCTGTTTGACGCCGTCACCATCCTCGACTTCTCCGCCCTGGAGCTCAAGATTGTCGACGCCAAGGGAGTCACCCTTGTGACTGAGCCCAAGAAGGTTCTGGCCACCGCAGGCTTCAACTTCTTCCGATTCTCCATCGACGTGGCCAACGCTACCATCTTCTGGTCCGTGCTCACCGCCCTGCCCCTGCTCATCTGGTACTTCCCTCTGTGGTTCATGGGTATCTCCGGCTACGAGGCTCTGCTGGTCTCCATCTGTGCCCCCTTCATTCTCTACATTTCTCCCCTCCGAAAGCTCTTCAACCTCATCCCCCAGCTGCCCCTGCTTCTCGGAGTCACTGGAATTGCTGCCTGGTGGATCCCTGGCCCTATCCCCCGTCTCGAGGCTGTTGGCTTCGGAGCTGGATTCTGCTGCATTTCCATGGCTAACACCTTCGCCAACTCTGCCTCTCGACCTCTGCTCGGCACCTACAAGGGCTCTGCCTTCACTCTGGGTCTGATCATCACCTCCCTGCTCAAGTTTGCCCACTGGACCAACAACCCCATCTGGCCCATCATGCACGAGGCCAACGGAGGCTGGAACACCGCCGGTGTCATTGTCGGAGTGGCCGCTGCTCTCCTGGTGTCCAAGCCCCAGAAGAACTCTGCTCAGGTCCCCGTCCACCCCTCCGAGACCTCCGTCGGCGCCGCCTTTGGTGTCGGTGGTCTCATCTTCGCCCTGCACTCCCTGCTCTCCGATACCTCCACCATCATTCTCTGGGTCTGGGACGGATACCCCGTTAAGGGCCCCGTTCCTGTTCCTTACGGAGCTGTGACCATTCTGGCCATGTGCCTGGGTGTCTGGCTCGGAACCAAGAAGCTCGCAAACGGCTACATCCCCTTCCTTGCTTCTTGTGCTGGTACCGCTCTTTTGTACAGCTTCCACGGCTGGGTCGGATACGCCGGTGGTCTTACTCTGACCGTCTACCTGTGTGCCGTTGCTCCCTCCTTCCTCGAGAACCTCGGCCGATACAACTCCGGTACCTGGGGTCTTGCCATGCTCGTCACCACCCTGCTGTACCTTGCTCACGTCTGGATCGTTGCCTACGCCTTCGTTCCCGGTGGACCCGCTCTCCGAGAGCGAACCGACTACGTGCTCATTGCCCAGCAGCTGTCTATTGGTCTCGGAGTGCTTGCCCAGGCCAAGATCAGCGGCCACAAGAACAACACCAAGTCCAACGCCACCACTGATGCTTCTCTGCTGAAGAAGATCCGAGCCCACGTCATGCTGGCCATCATCTTCATTGCCACTGCCACCGTTGCTGTTGGCTACAAGCGATTCGACCAGCCCGCCCCCGTTCCCTACCACCCCGAGGAGAAGCTCATGACCGCCGGTATCTGGACCGTCCACTTTGGTCTCGATAACGACATGTGGGCCTCCGAGGTTCGAATGCGAAACGTCATTGAGGAGCTTGAGGTCGATGTCATTGGTTTCCTCGAGTCCGACACCCAGCGTGTCATTATGGGTAACCGAGATCTCGGTCAGCGAATCGCTGAGGAGCTCGGCTACTACTACGACTTTGGTCCCGGCCCCAACAAGCATACCTGGGGCTGCTGCTTGCTCTCCAAGTTCCCCATTGTGGAGTCCACCCACCATCTTCTTCCCTCTCCTGTTGGTGAGCTTGCCCCTGCCATCCACGCTACTCTGGATGTCTACGGCGAGCTTGTCGACGTTGTGGTCTTCCACTCTGGACAGGAGGAGGACGTTGAGGATCGACGACTGCAGTCCCTCGGCATTTCCGAGATCATGAAGTCTGCTCCCGAGGGCCGACCTCTGATTCTGCTGTCCTACCTGGTCACCAAGCCTCTGCAGGACAACTACCTCACCTACGTCGATGCCTCTGGCATGACCGATATCGATCCTTCCGATTGGGACCGATGGTGCGAGTACATTCTGTACAAGAACATCAAGCGAACCGGCTACGCTCGAATCTCTCGAGGTACCATCACCGACACCGAGATCCAGCTTGGTAAGTTTGTTGTTGACGACAAGACTCCTTCCACCAACAACCGAATCCAGGACGAGAACCAGGTTCCCGCTGGCCGACGATTCCCCGATCTTTTCCGAGGCCAGGGAGTCCGAGGCCATCGATTCCATGTCCTTGACGAGCCCGAGACTGGCAGCGGCTCTCCCCGATACTTTGAGTAAGAAAGTATGGAATAGATAAAATACGGGGAAAAAAACGACACCCCGCTGCTCAAATAAATGATGTGATATATTACTTACTATGCAAATGTTAAATCGTAGACCTGATTCTGTCACCTGCTGTGGTGATGTCTGATAAGCCCAATCTAAGCCTGAGCTTTGTTCACATCGATAATATTGGCCCTTGTCGAGTGATAGTCGCCACCCCCACTAAACGAAACCTACGGACGAACAATGTCTTGGAGGGAGGGTGTGAATGATCTGGTGGCGTCAAATGGTAATTTTCTGCCTTTCGTTTCTCACATTGGCCCCATTATCGGCCATTGCCTGTTTCTACTTGTAGCATGTCATATTTGCGTCTGGGAATTTTGGCCTGCATGACTTTCTTGCTGCGACCATTCATGTTTGTATGAGTGGACGATTGCTATGACTGTGGTTATTAGGGTAGACTGAAAAATGGCTTGACCGGGGTCACGTGAGGGAAAAGAATAAGGGTAACACTAGACCGTTGAAATAAGCCAAACGTGGCACTAAATGTCCGCCTTAGACACCCTCTACAACAGTCCATGGCGGAATCGCAAACTCAGATTATGATAAGAAGGTGACGAAATGTGAACGGACTGGTCGTCAAATGTGGTCATGTTGGACAAATGTTAGAAAAGCACGTGCCACAATTAATAGCAAAGCTCGCGACATCACCTCCGCACTCACGTGTGCACCGCCACAGTCTCTTATACCAAGACTTTTGGGCCCCATACTGCCCTTAGTAAGCACCTCCTGCGGCTAGGTCTAGCAGAAGCGTAAATATTACCACAGGTCCGCACAACAAACCACACTTCACAGTTAACAACACCACCACAGCAAGCGACACACAATCCACCACAAAAGCCATGGATCCGTCAATTATATCCATGGGGCCCAGCTCCAAGGGCAGTTTGAAAATCGACGATCTTTTTGCCGCCAAGAAAAACGAGAGCGTCTCAATCCCCACCCAGCGCTACTCTCCGCTGTTCATGATCAACCTGAGAGAGAGTCCCCAGGTGCCCGACTTCCAGAATGAGGAGTGGGCCATGGAGCTCCAGTCGTCGGTCATCTCCAACCGTTCGGAACGAAACAAGGAAGGAGGAGGAGGAGGACGCAACGGCCACGACACCTTCACAGCTGCGTCGTCAAAGTACACGTGGAAGTCGGGAATGGGCTCAGGTAACAAGCGAGAACGAGGCGAGTTTGGAGCGGGACGTCGGCAGCGAGGCGACTTCAACCGCGATCTGCGGGATTCCACTCTGGACGAAAGCAACCCCGAGTGGATGAGCGAACCTCTGGAGGACCACAAGAGCGGCATGAGTATGCCCGGCTCGGTGGCCGAGTTTGAGCAATGGAAGGCAAAAATGCGACGGGAGGACAACCGAAAGAAGGGTATTACAGAAGAGGAGGTCACTGCTGCAACAGAGGAGGTGACCGCGACAGCGTCGGGAGGCAACTCTCGATTTTTCAACCAGCCCTCGACCAACTCTGTCGATCGAATGTTCGACATGTGGAGCGAGCCCAAAAAGGAAGAGGCTGTGGCTTCAGGAGACGGCGGACGAGGTGGCGGAGGAGGAGGAGGAGGCGGTGGCTCTGGAGCTTCCAAGTTCTCCACCTTCTTCAGAGGACCTGAACCCCAGCAGCAGCACGTGTCCACCCCTCCACCCATGCCCCCACAGCAGCAGCACCCCCAGCAGGTGCCCTCTGCATCCAACTCTGGCTCGTCGTTTTTCCCTCCTGGAATGGTCCATCAGCCTGACGAGCCCGAGAACAAAAACAGCAACGACTCTTTCTTCATGAGTTTGCTCAACAAGAAGGAGGGACCCGGCGGCGAGGAGGACAACAACGAGTCGCAATCAACACCACAGTCACAGGCCCAGTCAGAGGTTGCCAGCCCCCAGCTGCAGCAGGGAAACACACACCCCTCTGGCCCAAGAGGAGGTGTCGCCCCTCCCTCGCAATCCCAAGGTGGTCACCCCCCTCAGGGACATCCTCAGGGACATCCTCAAGGCCATCCCCAGGGTCATCCCCAGGGTCATCCCCAGGGTCATCCCCAGGGCCACCCCCAAGCACAAGGTCACCCAGGCCACCCGCAGGGCCACCCCCAAGGAACGCCTCAGGCTCCCCCCCAGGGACACCCACAAGGGCCCCCTCCTCAAGGACCGCCCCATGGCCGTGGACCTCTTCCACCTGGTCTCAACCTCAATGGCCCCAACGGCCCCAACGGACCCAATTCTCCTGGCCCCCACTCTCCCGGACCCAACTCTCCTGGTCCTAATGGTATTCCTGACTGGGCTCGAATGCAGCAGATGCCTCCTGGACAGATGCCTCCTGGCTTCCCTCCTGGCGCCAGACCTCCCCCCGGCCACTTTATGCCTCCTCCCGGTCACCCTGCCCACCGAGGGCCTCCTCCCGGCTACCCTCCCATGTACATGATGCCCCCACACATGCAGAATATGCACATGCCCCCCAACTTTGGCCCTGGTGGTCCTCGATCTCCTGGCGGGCCCCCTCCTAACGGATCCATGGGCCCTGGAGGACCTGGAGGACCTCCTGGCGGTCCCGGCGGACCTGGCGGTCCCGGAGGCCCCCCTCCCCACATGCACGGACCTCCCCCTGGATTTCCTCCGTTTATGCGAGGTCCCAACGGCGAGATGATTCCCACTGATCCCTCCATGTTCCAACAGCGACGACAGGGGTAGTAATGTATGACGAGTATGATGAGTATGAATTTGTTTGAGCTTGTAGACAGTACAAGGGGTGCGTTTGTTGGAGATGCTACTGTATTTGCTTATAATGTGCGATAGTGTTAGATTAGCTACTTATTCAGGGCCTTGTTTACGTCAGGCGTGGCTTTGATCTCTGTAGACAGATTGACTCCATTGTAGTCTCCTACAATTTCAGGAAATCGTTCTTTGGCCTTGGCCTTGAGATCAGCTAGAGCTGGACTAGCCAGAACGACCTCCATGGCCTTCTCCACCACTCGAGACATGGGTTGAAGCTGAGGTCGGTAGATGCACTCGGGAGTCAATTGAGGTCCCTCATCAGATAGTCTATCTCCAACAGGCTCTGTCCAGTTGATGTTCAGGATACGACTCTTGACCAAAGCATTGACATGCTCCGTGCCGTAGAGAGCACAGGAATCGAAATAGTTGATGGAGCCCCTTAGACGCTGAGGGTCATCGCTGGTGTACTTGTTTCTCAGAATCTGGACACATACAGAAAGAAGCACCTCGGGATCCATATCCACTGTGAAGTCTATGCTGTCAGGCAGAGAAGAGTATGTGTCGAAGGATTGGTGTGTCAGAAACAGGTTGAGTAGGGTGTAAGAGTGCACGAAAGACGACGAGTTGTACGGGTTGATCTGTCCCTGAGCATTGATGAACTCGGCCACAAAGTCAGCAATGTAGGCAAACCGTCCTCCGAAAAAGTCCCACACGACGTCAAAGTCAGGCAGCTTGTTTTTGAGCAGTCCTGGACTCTGTGTTTTACTGATGGTGCTTGCCAGTAGACAGTCGTGCCAGAATTTCTCAGTCTCCTCGTATGTGGCATCATCAATTGTGATGATCTTTGAATGCTGGGAGACGTTTATGGCTCTGAGCCACAACATGTAGAAAGCATCAGATGTGCACTGGATGACATGGCACAGTCTATCTTGCTTTGTGAGAACCAGAAAAGAGTCCAGCAGAGTCTTGAGACAGTCTTCGTCGTCAATGAGGGTGGGGAGTCGATGAGCCTCGTCAAAAATGAACACGGGGACTCTCTTGGAACCCATTGTAAGTCCAGATCGACGTGCTATTTCATCCTTGGTCTTTCTCAGCAGCTCATCCTTATCCAGCATCTTGAGAGCCAGCTTACCACCGTTGTCCTTAACCTGCTGCATGGCCTTATCCTGGATCTTCTCCCGTTCCTTGAGAATCTTGTGGGGGTCAAACTCCCAGTATGAAAGCATGGAGGACTGGAACATTTCCATGAGCTTGGCAATATCTCCCGATAAGCAGGCTTCCTCACGGCTTCTGCCCGAAGCACTCTTGAAGGCATCCTCCGTCTTTTGCTCCATATCCTTTCGAGCATGCTTGAATGTCAGAATGTGACCCTTGAAGTACTTCTCGTACTCCTTCTTGGCTTCTTCCCCCACTCCGTCTCTTTGGTACTCGTCTACCACCTCCTGGAAGAAGCCCTCAAATGCAGTGGCCAGTCGAATGTAGAGACCCACTCTGTCGCTGAAACCAGCAATTCGCAGATCAAAATGGATCACCACGAACTTGTGCTGGTCGTGTTCAGACATGGTGGGTGCTCCGACAGTGTTACCTACTCCCCAGCCACCCATGATCATATTCTGATCTGGCGAGGTTTGTCCACTCAGAACCTTCCTCAACAAGGCGGTCTTTCCCACAGAGCTTCCTCCAAACATGCACACGAAAGCCGGGTCGGTAGAGAGAGCTCTCTGAAGGGTCTGCATCTCGTTCTTACGCGGGAAGTATCCCGGAGGTGGAGAGAATGTGTGGACTCTGGGGATCTGGGTCTGTTCATAAGTGTCGAGTAGTTCATCCTTGGTCTGCTCGAGCAGATTTTTGGTGTCTTTGAGGTTCTTGATCGCGTCCAATGGCGACATTAGTGAGCCCAAAATGAACGATAGAATCGGTCTGGATGCGGGGAGACCGGGATGCTGATGCTGGATGGAGTTTAGGCCAATGGGAAGACATGGCACAAGACGTGTAGCACGACGGGGAGTTACCCGCGATACTGCTCTCAACATTGAGGTGAAATGGAGTTTCTTGATGCGCGTTTAATCCTCCTCTCAGCACGAAGGTGTGTAGATTGCTACTGTGAGCATGCACTCGTATGCACAAGAACCTTGATTTGCCTGCATGAACATCTGGGGCACATAACTGAGAGGCACAAGAGATGAGGAGTCTTCGACTGGAAAAATATTCTCAGAGGTGGGAAAATACGACTGACCCTAGCTCAGTAATTTTTTACACTACAAAACCATGAAAAATGTGTAATTTCCTCACACACAAGATGTAGAGAAAACTACAATAACAGAACACACTCTTCATCCACTTACTGGCAATCCCATGACCTATACTGTATCCCGTCCATGTAGTGCCAGTAACATGGGCACTCGATTCAGACTACCCTTTTGAAGCCGTTCGTCTCATTACAGTAATATACGGTAATAGACTCCCTTGTAGTGCCAATTTAGCGTGCCGCCACTCAATAAACATCATGGACAACCCTGCCAGTCTTGCTGTGGGTACACGAAAACGAAAAAGAAACAAGTGGAAACCCGACCAGGACTACTGAGAAATGTTCTAGAAAAATCTCTGACGCCTTTGCCACCATCCAAACTCATATTCGAGTGGCGCAGTGATGTGGCAACATACACGTGCCAACCTAATTTGTGCATCAAATAAGCAGCCGAGTCGCACCTATTCTGTCGCCGCACAAGATTAGCGTAACTCTCCCTCTTTTATTTCTTCTTTCACTTTCCCACCAAATATGGCGATATCAAAATGTGGGTTCCTTCGATAATCCTACTGCTGTTGACTTGGATTCTGCGCCCCATCTACACGCCAAACTCATCCTATGCGGTGGTAGTGGACGCCGGCTCCACCGGTTCACGGGTGCATGTCTTCAAATTTAGACATGAGACAAACCAGTCTCTGCCGATTCTTGAGGACAAGTACTTCGAGTTCACTCGTCCAGGACTGTCGTCATTTGCGTCCGAGCCCCAGCAGGGTGCCGAGAGCCTCCGAGGCATGCTAGACCGAGCGACAAACTGGATCCCAGGCAAACACCAAGCCGAGACTCCTATCTGGGTCAAGTGCACAGCCGGCCTGCGAATGTTGGCTCCCGAAGCTCAGGAGGGCATTCTCACGTCAGTGGACAACCTGCTTGCCGAGTACCCCTTCCAGAAGAGTGCTGAGGCTGTCGCCGTACTGAACGGCGAGGAGGAAGGCTTTTTCGCCTGGATGACGCTAAACTATCTGCTTGGACGACTCCAACACAACAGAACCGTTTCTGTGGCAGAACTGGGAGGTGGATCCACTCAGATTGTCTTTGAGATGGAGAGAAACAAGGGTGGATGCTCTTCCATGGCCGTGGGAGACGAAGACAGACGGTTCGATCTGTACCAATACTCTCATCTCGGCTTTGGATTGATGGAGGCACGAAAGAAGATTTTCGAGCTAAACAACGGCCGAGTCAATCCCTGCATCGGCAAGGGAATGAGCAAGGTGATTAACGGCAAGACGGAAGCAGGCTACGAGCTGAATTCAGACGCCCTAAACGACCAGGAATGCATCGCTTACATGGAAGAGATTCTCCACTCAGAGCCATGCACCCATTCGTCATGCTCGATCAACAACGTCTACCAGCCTCCCATTGACACCTACATCGGAGACCTGTACCTTATTTCGTACTTTTACGATCGTACGTCAAACCTGGGTCTCCAGAACGAGTTCACTCTCAAAGATGTGAAGAAGCTTCAGGAGAAAGTGTGCCATGGACAGTGGACAGACATCTCTGGACTCTCAGAAATGGCTTTCAAGGAGCTTCAGGGACGTCCGGAATGGTGTCTCGACCTGTCTTTCATGTACACTCTTCTTCATTCTGGTTACGGCATTGCCCTTGATAGGACATTGAAGACCGTAAAGAGTCATGGAGGAAACGAGGTTTCCTGGGCACTTGGTGTGGCCCTTCAGAATGCCGCTGGATACTAGATAACGCCACTACAATTAGATAATAGACACGCAATATAATTAATGATAAGCCATAGAATCGTTATCGATTGAAGGGACAATTTTGCCACCCAGCGAGTTAGTGAAACTTACAGAGAGGCCAGACGTGAACAAAAACAGCAGTTACAAAGGTTAGTCCCGTAATTAGCTGAAATGTCCCCAGTTAGTGTAATTATGAAGAGACTAAACGTAGTAGGTGTGAGGATTCGAAGACTTATATGAAGCTCTCGAAAGCGAAAAGGGGCAAAAAAACCACACGGTACTACTCAATTTGAACATCGCAATCCATCAATACTAATTTTGTACTTGAGATCTCTTCTACAACTCATTTTGAAGCCCAATGGGAAAGCCGTATCTGTTATCATCCCGAGCCTATCCATATATCTCACCTCTATCGCGCACACAGTTTATACCCTATGGATACGAAGGAGCAGTGGCCTAACCCCTAGTCCTGAGAGGTCCCCACTCTGTGTCTCTATATAAAACGTCTTGTTGCTGAAGCCATCTTTGCAACCAGGTACAATTCCACTTTTCATCCATCACTATGAGCACCAATTCCACTTTGGGAGGGTCCAGAAAACAGGTCTTCTTCTACGACTCGGTATTGAACCATGAAGGTCAATGGGAATGGGCTGGCGTCATGGCCGTGACAATTTACGTGAGAACTAGCGAGTGGGACACCATTGAGCAGTTCAACGACTTTTGCAAATCGCTTTACCCCAACTACAAACAGGGAACGAGACACAAGGTGTCCACATCTGCAGACTACGCCAACTCTCACGATCCTCTACTGAGTGTGTGTCTAACAGTTAGTCAGCAGTTTCTGAATGCTCCAGAATGGCATGTCTACGATGTTCCCGAGTCCTCTCGTGACTTTGACACACTATCTCGTATGTCCATCATCGAGGCCAAACTGGTGTCTCTGCGAGATGCCATTGAGTCGATTGACGCCAGACTGTCTGTGGAGACCTCGCAATCACTGTATGAGTTTTCCGATCTCAAAGAAAAAGTGGCAGCTCTGGAGGGCAAGTTTGGGCAGACGACAATAAAGGAAGACCTCTCTGGTTCCACCACAACACTCAACCAAGTTGCTGGTAGTAGTGTCAGCTCTAGTCTTAAAGCTCTGCCTTCTGACTTTGAAACCGACTCTGGAATCTCGGAGACTGATTCTGACGACGAGAAGCAGATTGTCATCACCTTCGAGTCAGGCTCTGGAAGTCTCCCTGTTCACGTGGCGGCTATCCTCAAGACGCTGAAGAAGCTTCCCAAAATCAAGTGTGCCAATGACGACTCTGAAGTCGAATGGCAAAAGATTGGAGAAAAGCTGGTCATCCAAACCCCGCCAAAGAAGTGGAAATTCGGCTACGGAGAGGACGACATTCGGGGCACCAAGGAGCTGCATTTCTCGGACACAGATATTTTATCTCCTGAATCATCAGAAGCCTTTTCTTCTGACTGGAGCGCCGTGAGTGACGTTAGTAAGTCGTAGTGAGTATATCCGTGAATAAATAATGACGTTGGCTATCCGCTTGTAAATACCGCACTCTCGAGTTGATAAAATGCACAAAATAATATATATACTATCTAAAGCCCTTCAAGAATGTTCTTCATGATGGGCCGGTTATCGATCAGGCGCTGACTCAAGCCAACGCGCTTTTGCTTCTTTCGAGGGGAAGTGCCCTGTTTAGCAATGCTGTACATCTTGGTACAGTCCTTGGGAAGGGAATACATCCATCCGTTGTCATCGATCAGACGCAGGAACTCCTTGAGAAGGTCGAACGACTCGAGCGTAGCCCGAGATCCAATCACAATGAGCTTGGATCGCGATCGAGTGAAGGCAACATTGAGACGTCGCCAGTCCTTGAGAAGATCGCCGACTCGCTGCTCGTTGTTCGATCGCACAAGAGACACCACAATGCAGTCCTTGTCACGACCCTGGAACTTGTCAGCAGTCATAACCTCAATGCCGCTTCGCAACGCAAGCTCCTTGTTGATGAGTTTCAACTGAGCTCGATACTGCGAAATGCATCCAATCTGAGAGTCCTCAACTCCGCACAGACAAAGGGCCTCCACAATCTGACCCACAATGACAGCTTCAGTGGGATTGTGGACTCTGTCGCCAGCAACAGTCTCCTGGGCAGGAACAAGGTCTGTGTTAAGAAAGATAACTTTCCGCTTAGGATCAAGAACGTGACCGAGATAATCGTCGTTGGGGAGTCCGTCTGCGTAGAGTGTTCGCAGCTTGGAAAGTTGGGGTACAGCCAACGATTGATTGGCCACCTCGTCATTACCACATGTCAGCTTACCGTCGTACACCAAGGTGTTGGACAGCAACATGATGTCGGCACACATTCGGTACTGAATACCCAGATTGACCACCTCGGTAGGGTGAGCATCGCAAAGAATCTTGAATAGAGATTCTCGTAGCCCTGCAGCTTCTGGATGTTTGACAATGGGAGTCAACTGGTAGTGGTCACCAACCAGAACAAACTTGTCTGCGTACCGGATGGGTCCGAGACAAAAGGGCAGCGTGATCTGGGAAGCTTCGTCGACAATACAGTAGTCGAAATGACGCTCCTGGAGAACCCAGTCTCCAACTCCCAGAGCAGTCGCTCCAACAACTGGAGGGGCCAAGAAACGCTTCTCAAACTCCTCTCGGGTCTCGTAGTCTCGTCTGTTGTTGGCAGCATATCGCTCAGCAACCTCAGGGTGGATCTTGGAGGTACTTCCCAATCTCAGCATGTCGAAGTTGCATGAAGGGTGCTGCATCAACTTGAGCAGAATGTTGTCGACGGCGGAATGGGTGAAACTGCTCAGAAGAACCGTCTTTCCATTCTTGACCAACTCCATGATGATCTCAGCAATCGTGGTGGTCTTACCGGTTCCTGGCATTCCCAACAAGAGACTGTAATCCTTGCAGTTCATAATGTGATGAACCGCCTTGGTCTGGTCAGAGTTGAGTTTCCCAAGCTTCACAGTAGGCTCTCCAGCAACAGGCTGAGGGGGTGCCAAATCAACGATCCACGACCGCAGCTGCTCAATCTTCTGGGGACTCTCGTCGGTGCTGAGACGTTTGGCAAACAGGGAAAAGAGATTGTTGCGAGCAACTCCCAGGCCAAAGGCAAAGTCATCACGATCAACCCGAAATCGGAAGTTGATGGGAGCTTCATGGCTTTGAGAACTGTGGGTCAACATGCTCTGGAAGACCTGGTTGTCGTTGGATCTGAACCCCTGTAATTTCTGCAGAGAGAATTCAAGTCGCCGATCAAGAGCACATCGCACGGTCTCTGACGACGAGCCCAACAGAGTACCCATGGCCAAACAGTAGTGACCAGCCTCGTCAGAAATGACTACACGGTCACCAGGCGAGATGTTGATGGATGCATAGGGGATCTCACTTCCGTCAGGAGACTTGAATGTATACCACGTTGAAGTGGCATTTTGCTCCACCTTATCAATAACAAGGCTTGAAAAGCATCTGGGTTAGTAATGATTCATCGGTATCATCTTTTTCATCGTAATTCGTGATACTCACCTTCCTTCCTTCTCTCTATCCTTGGACAACATGGTCCACACCTCTCGTTTGAGCACTGCTGTATCACTTGCTTCCTTGGCCAGCAAGGAATCCCAGTGGTTGAAGAATTGAGAGTCCTTCTCAGTCACGTGCTCGGTTTCCTGTAAGAATCTTGCCTTGTTGGCGGTTGCTCCGCCGTCTTCACCCTTGGACTCTTTCACATACGTATCATAGAGCCGGTAATACACCATGCACTCCGATTTTTGGAAACACCGGTCACACTGGCCCTGATCATAGATGACGTCCGGCATGTCTCGAGACCCTTGCCGCATGAAGCTAGCAACCTCATTTCGAATAGCAAGGAGGTTGTGAATCTCGTCCTTGACGGCTGGAATGACAAGGGTCTCAGAGGTGGCAGAGTAGTACAGGACTCCAAAGTTGATGGGACAGGAGTATCGATCATGCAGCATTAGGGTGTACAGTGCTGTCTGCGATCTGTGGGGAATATGCGTCGTGGACTTGCCCGTCTTGACTTCCAGGGGTACCAAGTACCTGTGGTTACCCTCCCGGACTTCAATCGTTGCATCGATCTTGCCCTTGATGCCGTAACGGGGCGACCAGATCTCCTCTTCAACGTCGACAACCTTTGTGATCGCCAGAGTACGCTTCTTGCCTGTTCGGTTTTCGATGGCGACAGCAGAAGGGGTCTGGCGCATGTACTCCTTGAACCATTCCACGATGTTGGGCAGGCGGTCCTTGATTTTGGCAAGTACAGACTCGTAGGATTCACCGGAGAGCATGATACCGTCCATGTTTGCCTTGGTGACGGTCTCAGCACACGATTCAACGAACTCAGCATCATATCTCACGGCTCCAAAGCACATCTGAATGGTTTCGTGGATGATGACACCCAAAAGTGCAAAGATGGATCCGATGCCTCTCGGTCCCTGCATCTTGTCCTTCAGAACCACGTTTCGAGTGCACTGGTGAGCCTCGGCAACGGCTGTACAAGTCACCAGAGTGTCGGGGTTCAGAATGAAGAGCATGTCTCCCTTCATATCATCCACAACATAGTCGAAATCCATCTCGAAGTCGAGGTCCATCTCGTCATTCGACGACTCGTCGATCAAATGACAAATATCACCAACACACGGCACAGCTCTCATCCAGCAACCCCGCAGGGCTACCCGTTGCTGCTGAGCCTTGTTGTCTTCCACAACTAGAGCAATCTGAGTTGAGCTCTCCTCCACTTCGACGATTCTGAACCGCAGAACATCGTCTCGCTTGTAGTCAATCTCCACAGGTAAGGCGTTTTCCTTGTGTGTTCGTTGAGACATGACATGGTCAGTCACAAGCTTGTATCTCGATGTCTGGAGGCGGGGCTTCTTCTTGGCCTGAAGCTGTGTGAACTCGAGTTCAAGATCGCTGTCGAAGTCTTCGTCCTCGAGGTCGTCAATGAAGGACTTGACGTCAACCTTTTTGACACCCGTCACCAAGGGTGGGATCCTTGATCCCAGAGATGGTTTGGAAAGCTTAACGGGAGACCCACGCATCTTTTGGAGGTCTTCGATGTCCTTGAGAACAGGAGTTGCTGACTCCTTCTTTACGACGGGGTTTGGCGGTGGCTTGACATCATTCTTTTTCTGTGTATGCTGGGTTAATGCGAAATCGATATCGTCGTCGTCCAAGTCGTCCAGGATGTCAAGCTGACTACTCAGGCCCTCGATGCTGGTGGTGGCTGCTGCTGCTGTTGTGGTTGTTGGCTTCTCCGCGGTTGTAGCCTTGGGAGGCGAAGATGACAACTTGTAGGACTCTTCTGCTTGTCTTGGAACAGGTGGAGCTCTTGTTGGCGTAGTCTCTTCGAAACGACCGGCAGAGTTCCCGCCCTTAGGTGTGGAGCAAACTGCGTCCACAAAGGGGTCGTCGTCTGCTGTGACGGTGGTGTTGTTCGCCAGGTTGTTGGTGAAGTTGCTTGTGTTGTTGCTTGCCGAGTCGGCCGAAGAGACCTTGGCAGTTGTGGAGTTGGCTGCTGAGCTGGCAGCAGAGTTGTTGAATGATTCGGGTCGATAGCGTCTCAGAAGAATCTCAGTCGGGTCCAGAACCACTGGAATCGGGGGCTCGTCGCTCTGATCAGGGATCACAATGTTCCTGTCCAGAGGCGAGAGAATGCAAGAAATGTGGCCGTCACTGGACTCGTACTGTTCCGAGCTGGGGATGTTCTCCCTTGGCCGTATGGGTGTGGCTGCCGACCAGTCCGAGGCGGAGTCTTCGTCCTCTTCAACGGCCGGCGACGGATCATCTCGGGGCACAGACCCCAGAAAATATCTCGACATTTTGTTTGGTGGCGTGAATCAGATCAGCTTGTCGTGGTGTTGTGTTCGTGTGTGTGTCGTTTTTCAATTAGTCCTGTCGCTGCGTGCCTGACGCGTCACGTCCACACGTTTAAGGTGGCGTTGTTGCTCGATATGCGGTGGGTTTCACGAGGACGGGAACATGAGAAATTGGGGAAAGCGAAATGAGCGAAATGAGGGAGTACTTGTATAACGAGGGACTGGCTGAGAGCTTGTCCGCTACAGGATGAGGTTTTTGTGGTCAGCACATAACACGAAAGACCAGTATATTTTGCCCTAACCCATGCGAGGTGTAGAAAGTGGTTACGCGTCTGTATTTGGAGGATATGTGGAACGCGAGAATAGTGGGAGCGAAGTGCCGTATTATTTGAGTGAGTCTTGTCGTGATGGTTTCACTTACGAGGTTGGGTTGGTATTATTGATTGAGGTGTTGTGTGATGTATGGGGGTCGAGCAGAGGGTGGTAAAATGTCAACTAAGCTTAAGAAAATGTGGGGGGTGGTTAACTAGAGCTCAACTAAATGAGTTCATTTCTCTCCCTACTAAACTGACCTCTAATGCCAAGTAGCAAGAATAAAAGCTGTACGCAAAACTGTGCCCGCCTCAGTTGGAACTCGAAGTCCACTCTGTCTCACCAAGACTCTGCCGAGGGGATGTTTGCACATTCCGACCCAGCACTTTTGGTCTCAACTGCCGTTTGGTGTCAGATCGGCCCGTGATGCAAGATGCACAGGATGCGTCCCCGCTAACGGGTTTCCAATTGAGGAAAATAATAATGGCCAAGACGTTTCAAGACAGGAGTCCAGGCGAGACAAGTCCGTACAGGCGAAAAACATGTGGGGTTTATTCATCGCTGACTGATGCGACTGGTATGTACCGCAACCACTGTAGCGTCGTAATCCCACAGGTACAAGCACAGCCAATAAGATACAAGTACAGTGCTCAATGCAAAACAAGACGTTCACATCCTGAAACAATGGAATGAACTTCAAACATGCGTTGAGCGAAATAAAAGACCTGATTGAGATCAAATTTGTTGATTGAGCCATTTGCAAGTCATGTAGAAGCTGTAGAGCAAAGATTGACCAACGAGAAGCGAAGCTCAACGGTATCGTCGATGGACATTGACGGTTGGACAATCACGCTGATCTTCCAGAGTGAAACAACTAATTAATGTGCCTCAAGCTATATCACCGGTGCCGCTTCTCCACCCGAGTAACACTTGCACGGTGCCGTCCCTACTACATTCCTTCCACAAGGCCCCATTGTGTGTGTTTCAGTTGCTACAGTAGGAACCGTACCTCTCCTACTCGCACATGTAGTATGCGACTTTATACAGCTGAAACGAAAGGATGGGGGGAAACGAGTCAAGGGGCTGGTGCAGAACCTTGAGGGAGAGAGAGCATCTGTGAATTCGTCTCATCGCCTGAATGACCTCCGTCTGGTCATTCACAGTAGCTACCGCTGTAGTCAACTAGTCTCTTATCTGACGTCACGTTAACAGTTGCTTTTTCTCAGCGTCCTAAACAAGCTGCATGCCGAGGCACTTTTTCAGGAACCGTTCCTGACAGACCCTGCACAAATTGCCGCCAAGGACCCAACCGAGACTTGGCACGGCACCAACCATCGCAACATGCACGATAATTACTCTAGTCACTTTCTCTCTGAGACCGCAGATGTGACATTAGATGAGGTAGGTTTATCTGTGGCAACACCTTCTCGTCTATAGGCCCATATTTCTCGACTATGGCCCCCTTGCTACCCCCTATTGGCGAAACCGTCTCGCATTGGAACGTTTTCGTACAATCAGTATTGGGTTTTTTTGGACTGTCTTCCTAAAACAGGGGAAGAGCATCACGGCTCTCGGGAGTGGCTGTCCGTATTCGATTTTAGCCGCTCATTAGACTGGGCAATCTCTGAGCCCCCCACCTTCTTCAATGACGCCATGGCCCAACCATAGACAGTTCGCATCTCTTATCTTCTCCCTGCGTCTTGGAGGCAAGCATATTGAGGTCTCCAAGAAAGAGTGGGTGGAGAACCTATTGTCTCGAGTCAGAGTTCGATTGTTCTGCAACACGCACAAACTACATGTGACAGCTGATACCCGCAATAATACGGGTCTGGACGAGATGCGCGATGCTAATTCCAACGCTACCGTCTTTCACACACATACGTGAACCAGCCCAAGTATACTGATACCCCATCGAGCCCCATCGAGTCCCATCTCAAGACTCCTGGACCAGCAATGCCCGCCATCGCATGCTGCTGTGCTTAAAGTTCTCAGCCCCGATCGACACGCTGATGAACACATTAGCTAGCTGGCTATGAGCCACTCATCTCACTGAAGATGCAAGCCTAACCATATCTCGCGCACCTCTGATGCCGTGCTTCCTCTTTGTGAAGCCAGAGGATTGCTGAAACCCCCCCTGCAACTCCTGCATCACTCTGTTCGAAGCTCATGGTACTGCCCTAAAGTCCATGTAGCTCTTGATATGCAGTCGATCTCTGGAAACTGTTCAGAGGATAAATAGAGCTAATCATCCCACCTCTAGACCTCATCATCAACGGGCATCTCTTCCTTCCCTTTACCTAGTCCACCATGAAGTTCTCTTTCGCCGCTGTCGCCTCTTTCGCCGCCCTCGCTCTGGCCGCTCCTGCCAACCCCGGCTTCCTGGCCGTTCCCATGTCTCGAAACCCCACCCCCGAGCAGCAGAAGGGCATCTCTTTCGCTGCTGGAGGAGGCATTAACGTTGAGCTGATCAACGAGGTCATGGCTTACAACGTTGACATCAAGGTCGGTGGCCAGAAGGTGACTGTCCAGGTCGACACTGGCTCTTCCGATCTCTGGGTCTTCTCCTCCGACTCCACATACTGCGAGAACGATCCTTCTCTGTGCACCAAGTACGGTTCCTACGACCCCAAGAAGTCTAACAACTCCAAGAACACTGGCCAGCACTTTGAGATCCAGTACGGTATTGGAGATGCCTCCGGCAACTACTACACGGATGACGCTGCTCTGGGAGAAGCTAAGGTGACCGACTTCCAGTTCGGTGTCAGCACCAGTGACAAGTCCTCTGGTGATGTCTCCGTCTTCGGTATTGGTCCTCTCGCCGACGAGGCCACCAAGTCCCACTACCCCAACTTCCCCGCTCTTCTGAAGAAGCAGGGCGTTGTTAAGAAGAACGTCTACGCCATGGCCTTTGGTCTCCCCGGCGAGACTCAGGGCTCCGAGATCACCTTTGGTGCCTACAACTCTGGCCGATACACCGGCTCCCTCAAGACCGTCCCCGTTACCACCAGAGGCCACTTTGGAATCAAGTGCGATCACGCCAAGATTGGTGACAAGACCATTCTGGAGGGCGAAGACGTTGTTCTCGACTCCGGAACCTCTCTCACTTACCTCACCAAGTCCAACTACGACGCCGTCATCGACCAAGTTCAGTCTCTGGGCATCAAGCTCTCTGATATTGGACAGGGAATCTCTGCCGTTCCTTGCTCCGACATTGGCAAGATCTCCATAGAGTACAGCTTCTCCGGTAAGACCATCAAGGTCTCCGGTAAGGACATGACCATCCCCGCCACCTACCTCGACTCTTCTGACAACTCCGGTCTCTGCATCTTTGGTATCACCGAGTCCACTGGCCAGCTCAGCGATCTCAACCTGTTCGGAGACACCTTCCTCCGAGCCATCTACTCCGTCTACGATCTCGAGAACAACGAGGTGTCCATTGCCCAGGCTGCTTCTGGCCAGGAGGACAAGTACGTCGAGATCACCGGCCCCCTTCCTAACTAAGTCTGCTGGCAGACTGTTTTATATAATTAACTTGAATCTATTCTTCTCTACATCAACTTACAGTACACACTCTAGACCGCTTTAGGCATCGTGCTGATAATAAAGGGAGCCGGCTATTGATACGGAGTGGCAGGAACACTATCCGAGAATAGCTTCAAGTCAAGCGGAACCTTCATGGACGTCATCTTACAAGATTATATATTTAATTACTCTGCGGCACGTTCTTTCAATGTCAATTAATTATGGCCGTTGTTGAAGCTTGCTATATGTGCAAAAAGGAGCGTTTGTCTATGCCCTGGGGTCAAGCAGGGCTCTATATTATATATACGGGTGCTGTGTTTGTGATGTGTGGTTAGAACTGGCCTTCCTCCTTCTGGCGCTTCTCATCTCGGGACTGTTGAGTGTCTGGAGCCAACTTCTCCATAAGAATCATTCCAAACACAGAGGCTGGGAGATGGTGGGCCAGTCGGACAGGAAGACCCTTGAACCAGGCTCGGAACAGACCATGGTCCTTGATGAGGTTTCGAGCAACCTTGAAGATACTCTGGTGGTCGTCAGGTCGAAGAGCGGTCACTTCCTTGGCCATTGCAAGCTGCTGTCGAGTTTTGAGAACTGACAGCAGATTGAGAGATGCACACGAAGTGATGGTGGCAGCAGCAGAGGAGGCTCCGTAAGCAAAGGCTCCAATCTCCTCGCCAGGCTTCTGTTTACTCTCAAACCATTTCTTGGACTCCTCGTAGGTCACCCACCACACAATTGTCTGTGGCAAGAAGACCGCCAGACCCATCCAGTATCCTCGGAAGAACCCTCTCATTCCTTCGTTGTGGTAAATGTCCTTGATGAGATCCATCGTCTTGTATCCTGATGGAGCCAGCTGCATTCTGCCCTTCAGAACGTCCAGAGGTGTCCAGATACTGCACGACAGCAGCTCTGCGATTCCACCCGAGACGGCGTAGTTTGCCAGCGTCGATTCACCGAGATAGGGGGTCAGGTAGTCCTTGCTCTGTCGGTAGGCAACCATGTAGATCATGAATCCCGGGGTAGTGAGCGCAATGGAGGGCACCAGACCCTTCCAGTACGCACGCCATGGCAGGATGTATTTGTTACCCGTGTTTGTTTGATGCAGGGTGAGCACCGTGTCCAGCGGGTGGAACACAATCTCTGTCAGCGTGGAGGCCACTGCCGAGGCCGTCAATGTTTGCAAGTCCATAGTCGCGAGTGTTGCAGCATGTGGGAGGGCAAATTTGAAATTGCCAAAGGTTGCCGGGTTGAGCGGGAGAAGATCCTTAAAATTGCCGGTATTAATCAAAAGGATGGGTTGTGCATTCTTTCTTAGCTTTTGTCTTTTGTCTTGAACCGCATGGCCCTAACCATCGTGCTTCAATTATGTACCCATGTTATCAATGACTCCGAGGAGGAGTCATCCAGCAATCTTAGTGTTGTATGGGGCGGGTTGGACTTCTCGGCTTTCAATTGGCCAACCACAGCTACGATTATTTCCCCGACCGATTCACAACTGTTTCATTCATTTCGCATTTCAATTGCTGTCTCCAGTGCACACCTTCTTGCGACCCACGTGTGTGTGGTTCGAGGCTTCTGTTAGGTGTATTTCCGCCAGAATTAATTGGCTGTCATATTCCGTGGGTGGGAGTGTGGAAAGCAGACATTTCACGTGAGAGCCTGAACATTAAAAAGTGAGGGAAGCGCACTTTCGTAAATATGCCTGCATCATCGCCGTTAGCATTAGCGAATAGACAAGTCCAAGCAGTTGGGCTCCCTCGGGAAACTGTAATTCTCCCGTAAAAATCTGTTGCATCCGATTTTTGACAGACACTGACTCTGATAGAGCCCACACGATTCTCACACAAGACTCTGCTGCCCACTATTACCATGTTCCACCTCATCATCACCCCCACTTATCACCTCATATACCTCGGCTCAGATTAGACTTCAGCCTACCCCCAGACAACTCCCCACATTTGAACAATTGGCAAGAAACGCATCAGGGAGGTATTTGTTGCCAACATCACATAACTCTCCCATACCACCCTACACCACAATGCACCCGCCTCACGTTGAGAAGACGGAGCGCCTGGTGGCATACGCCATCCGGTTTGTCATGTCGCCCAAGGAGTACAAGAACCTGGTGGCCAACCTGGAGGCCAAGAAAAACACGGAGATGCTCCATTACAACATGGTGGCTCCCTCTGCAGTGGAAACGAGCGCCGAGGAGCGTGGAGACTTCACCCAGGCCACCACTCGAGCTGGTACTCGAACGTTTCTGCGGACCCACGCCCTGGTAGTGGCCATTGTTGCCATCTCTCGGCTTATCAACAGACAAAAGCCCGATAGCATTGTCAAGGACATCATCTTCAACAAAACCGGTCTCCGAATTGCGTCGTCCGCATCCTCGATTCTCGTGGCCTTCCGGATCTGTGACCGACTGCTCACATCGACGCGGGAATACATTCTACAACCCCAGAGCCGCAAGTTCCGAAAGAAGCATCGACTGTTTACACGATGGATCGTCAGTGAGCGAACCCCGACATTCTTCGCTGCCCTGGCAGGTGGTCTCTTCTTGGTTATCTACCCCAGAGACTTTGGCCGATCTTACATTGCTCTCTACACCGCCTCCAAGGCATGTGAGTTCTTTTACAACTTCCTGGACGACCGGGGATACACAGCCAAGATCCCTCGATGGCTTGGATCGTGGGTCCTGTTCCCCTTCGCCTATGGACAGCTCTTTTCAGCCTTCTTCTTCCACCCTGAGACCGTGTCTCCCACCTTCTCCAAGTACTTCCTCAAGCTGTCGGAGCCTTACTTGCCCCACCGACCAGAGGGATACTCTGGAAAGGTCCCCTGGCCTACCCCTCGACAGTTCGTCGACGGAATTGCGCTTATCGCCAAGCAGCGATACCCCAAGTTCAACTCCCCCATTGTGTACCCTGACTCGTACGCTCTCCCCGCTAACCTTACTGCCATTGAGCCTGTTGTGTCCGGTGCTCACCCTGTTCTCCACACTCTGTCTGGAGCCCTGCTGCACCCCAACGAGGCCTCTGAGCTGCCCCACTACCTGAAATACATCTCCGAGCAGTTTGTGGCGGTTGGAAAGAAGGTCCTGGGTCTGCATCTCATCATGGGTCTTTTGCGACGAAAGGGCAAGTCCCTCTCTAGCATCCTCTCCTCCTCCGTGTCTGGATCCATCCGAACTACCGCATTCCTGGTTCTTCTGGTGTCCAACTCGTGGGCTGGCATTGGGCTGATGCAGAAGTTCCTCGGTAACAGAACTGCTCCTGTGGATCGATTCCGATTCATTGGTATTCTGTCTGGTCTGTGGGCCATGATCGACCAGTCCGCCGGCCGAGGACGATGGATGTACACTGCCCGAATGGGTGTCATGTCCTACTGGAACGAGCTTGTCAAGCGAAAGGTTGTCAAGCCCATTCCCCATGGAGATGTCTACCTGTTTGCCGTGTCTCTTGCCGTCATCCTCTCTCTGCTGCAGAAGAGCCCCGAAAGCATTTCCGGACCTGGTCTTCGAAAGACCCTCAACTGGTTCCGGTCCAACGAGTACGTCGATCCTGTCAAGCTGGAGGATCTGAAGGAGAAGTCTGCTTAGACTATAGATGTGAATATACGAGAGACTGACTTGTGTCTGGGAGTACGCACTGTTTCAACAGTTGAGCTGTAGTGAATGTAGGGGTTGTACTCTTACCAACTCATACCAAGTAGCTGTTTCCTCGTGGAGTGAAGCCTGTCTTCTGCTTGTTTGATGCCTTGTCCAGAATAGCCTAAATGCGGTGCCACCAATCACTCATGACGTTTTAAACCTGACCAAGATTTCGGTGTTTCTAGAAGTTCGCTTCCAGATGTCTAATATATGACTCCAATATGACATACAAATAACTAAGCGTTCAATTTGTAAGCATTACGAGCAGATCTTCCACATGCCCTTCTATCTGCATCCATTACCCCATTATTCCTGCCGTAGTAAGCCAGTTGGAGATGACTTACACATTACGCTGCATGCCTGACGCACAAGAACCTAAACCCTCTAGGCTGCTTATACAGATCGGAGAAATATATATACCCCCTCAAAGGGAGCTCCATTGGATTATCTGTTTCTTTTTCAAGATAAAACACACCAACAAACACACAGCAAACACACTACACACACAACTTATACAAACCATGACTTTTACACCCCGACAAGTAGCCAAAAAGTTCACTGCCATTGAGCAGTCTGAGGGAGTCGGAGCTCGAGTTCGACGAGCCGTTGGCAACATGCAGGTTCGAAACTTCTCGCCTTTCCTTCTATTTGACCATTTCAAGGTCCCCTCAACCGCAGGTTTCCCTGACCACCCTCACAGAGGGCAGGAGACAATCACATATGTGATTGATGGATCCGTTGATCATGAGGACTTCACTGGAAGCAAGGGCACTCTCAACGAGGGCGATTTGCAGTTCATGACAGCTGGAAAGGGAATTGTTCACGCCGAGATGCCCTCTCCTGGTCCTGACGGCCAGACCAAGATTGTGGAGGGTATCCAGCTGTGGGTTGATCTTCCCAAGGAGCTCAAGAGCTGTGACCCTCGATACCGAGATCTTCGAAAGGATGAGATTCCTGTGGCTGAGTCTCCCAACAAGGATGTCATTGTCAAGGTCATCTCAGGAGAGAGTATGGGAGTTGACTCCGTCAAAGACCTCGCCTACACCCCTGTTTGGTACCTCGATTACAACATCGACGCCAGCAAGTACGATGGTCGAAAGCTCGAACAGATCATGCCCCATGGTTTCAACGTTCTTCTCTACGTCATGAAGGGAGGTGCTACTGTTGAGGGCCAGGTTCTCAAGGCTAACGACGTTATCACCTTTGACACTGCTGGAGACGGTGTGGAGTTCCGAGCCTCCGAGACTGAAGATACTCGAATCATCCTCGTCGGTGGCCAGATTCTTGATCAGCCTATTGTTCAGCACGGTCCTTTCGTCGCCACCTCTCGAGAGGGTATCATGTCTGCCATGATCGACTACCAGAGCGGCAGCAACGGCTTTGAGCGAGCCCCCACTTGGGTCAGTGAGATTGGTAAGCGAATGACTGGGCGGTAAACGCCAAGGTCGAACGCCACACACAATCTACTAACCTAACGCAATATGGCGAAGTCAACACACAATAGGGCAGAGTCGCCTTTATATAGAGAAATTATCAATAATAACAATGTGAAATAAATTAGTCGAGTGTAACAGGTAGCTAGCTACAGCACGTAGATGATCCTAAATAAAGGACACGGTCTCATCAATGATGCGCTGTAAAATACCCTCGTCAGGGTCGGGAAGAGTCTCAAACAGATACTCTTGATGCATTTTGAGAGCCTTGATGAACTCGACTGAGTCAGAGTCTCCAGAAACAAGCAAATGCCGCTTGCGGAACAACTCCTCGGCAATCTCAATCTGGTGGTTGTCCATCAGCTTACTGTTCACCACAACCACGGGATGTTTTCCTATTCTCAGCGCATCCAACACTGAACCGGTTCCAGCATGCGAAATAACCAGATGCGCCCGTGACATTTCACCGGCCAGATCATCCGTGTACTCGAACCCCGTTATCGACAGAACACCTTCCTTGTGATGTTTCGTGAAGATGTGCTGGTTGCCTCGTCCGTACTGGATACGCATTCTGGTGAATCCTAGCTGCGAGAGTGTAGACATGGACTCATGCGAGAGCACCAGCTCGATGAGCGCCTCAAACGGCACCGTTCCTCCTGTTGTGACCAAGACCAGCATGGTGTAGATGATGCAGATGGTGGGGACACGACACGGCCGTCCCAGTTGCACAACTTAGTCCATGCAAGTTTCATGCATGATCAGTATGAGGGAACGTCGAGGTCAGATGGGGGGGTCTAACGATAGATATACGGCTATGGTTGGTGAAATATTACAGACGGGTCATACTGAACTGAGAAAACTAACCACATACTCCTTATCTGTGTTTTTAAGAGCTAGGAACGCGTAATCCAGTTTCATCTGCTGGAATTTCAGTGCGCAGAGTTAGATTTACGTGTCAGCATTAATTGCGGGCGAATGTCTAGTATTTGTAAAGGGCTCCAATCTCATCGACACTCAACAAAATCCACTGCCTGCTTCATTCTACAGCAGCACTACGCATTGACACGTCATTAAATCATTATCTTTATCATACATCTAGTAACCAGCGGCACCAGGGGCGTCGACGTCACCCTTGAGAGACAGAAGAATCTCTCGGAATCGAGTCTTGTCTCGAGATCCCTCCTTGGTTCCGGTGTCGGAGTCATCAATGAGCTTGAGAGCTCGGTCCCAGGTGGTGCCGGAAGAAGAGGAAGTATCATCTATGCTTTCCAGGAACTCCTGGGCGGCCTCCTGGGTGGACTTGACACCCTCATCTCGCTTGGAGTTGTAGTTCTCGTAGAAGTCGTCAATGGCCTTCTGGGCCTTCTCAATTGTCTCCTTTCGCTTGGTCTCGGCCTGCTGGTCTCGTCGCTCAATCTCCAGCTGCTGTCGCTCCTTCCACTCCTTGATGGCGGTGGACTCGGAGAGGTTCAGGCTCTTGACGGAGGTCTCGAGGTGGTCAACTGTAGAGGAATCCTCGGTGGCATCGGCAGTAACAACGTTGCCGGTGGTAGTCTGTGTGTCCTCCTCGAGAGCAGGGAAGTCCTCCTTGAATGCGTTCTCGGTGAGCTCGTTCTCCTCGTCGTCCAGAGAAGGGAACGACTTCTTGAAGTCATCCTCGTCGGCGTGAGTGTCCTTGACATCGACGTCGACTTCGACGTCCTGGGGGAGATCATCCATATCTTCGAGAGCGGGGAATTTATCAGCCATTGTTGATGTGTGTGACGTTGCGTTATTTGGGTGATGAATCTTGGGAGGTGATGATGTGGAGCTTATTGACGTCACGTGTCCTGAAAGTCTGAATGTTGATAAGGTGGCTGAGTTGCTGACAAAGGCGATATGGGGGAGATTTTGTATGACAGGGGTGTGGTTTTAGGTGATTAATCATAACCGCGTCATCAACACGCAGCTTCTGTGTCATCATTTTCCCTCCAATCATTCGGAAACATCTACATATCCTGTACACAGCCACACCTTCGTAACCAGCCCTGTCTGAAAAGTCCCAATGGAAGTAACAGTAACCGTTTTATGGCAGTTGGGGTGTTTTAGTTGGACTGGATGAGTATGCAGTAACTAAGTTACGAGGTGCCCAAAAAACCTATTTTGCTGCATTTCTCGAGAACGACCGTTTCTGCTAAGGAACTATTGCACGACTTTTACTGTCAGGAGGCGACCAGAAAAGTGACAAACTTGCAGCCACCCGTCGATAGGAACAACACACACCTAGCACCATCCCAGAAGGGCTTTAATACGCATCGACACATCACATTCCATCCAACTACACACACAACATGTCTTTCTCAGTGGACTCTTTCATGTCGAAGTTGTCGGCACTCAATGAGACCCAAGACTCGATTGTTTCCGTCTCTCAGTGGATCCAGTTTCACCGACGAGCTTGCGGCCCCATTGCACAGACCTGGTACGATTATATCAGAAACATTCCTCTCAAGCGAAAGCTGGCCATGATCTATCTCGCGAACGATGTGGTACAGCAGGCAAAGGCCAAGAAGAGAGACGAATTTATCGATGCATTTTCCACTGTAATCGTGGACGGAATCGTGTCTACCTACCGTGAGGGCAACACTGATCTCCGCAACAAAATCAAACGAGTGGTGGAGGTCTGGGAACAACGACAGGTCTTCAGACCAGACGTCATCGAGGAAATCAACAGCAAGACAAAACAGCTGGACAGTAGCGACGGAACCACCGGGTCAGATGCCATTGGAGGCGGCTCGATTGGAGGTACAGGGCTTGGAGGCATTGGTGGATCGGGGCTGGGAGGTCTAGGAGGCATTGGAGGATCAGGCCTTGGAGGAATCGGAGGCTCTGGATTGGGCGGCATTGGTGGATCTGGGTTTGGAGACCTCGGTGGCTCTTCGGCAGCACCGTCAGTTCGACCTGAGTTGCAAGAGCTCAACACGCTGCTTGGTAAGGTGAAGAAGACCACCACCGTCACAGAAACCAAGAGCAAGCTCGAGTCTAGCCAAAAGTCTCGGGACTCTCAAGCACTAGCCACTCTTCTCGACACGGTCAACAAGACCATCACAGACATTGGTGCCAATCAGAAGCTGCGCAACGAAATTGACAGCGCTCTGCTGACTCTCAAGAATAAGCAGGCGACTCTGCTTGAGGAGGACAAACACAACATGACCATGTTTGAGAAAATGAAGAAGGAGGTTCTGGACGCCCAAAAGGAGGTCTCGAGCCTTGTTCAAGATACCAACGGTGGAGCGTCTGGACAGAGCCAGCCGGAGGAAGAGGAGAATGACGACTATGTTCCCCAACCAGCGTCGGAGCCCGCACCAAGCGAGCCTGAGCCTGAGCCCACCAAGCTGCCATTCACAGTTTCTGACGAGGAAGACGAGTCTGACTCCTACGAGCCTCTCCCAGCCGTGTCTGCCGCCGGAGAGACTGAATACAAGGCCCAGCCTCTTCCTAGCAACGACTTCTCTGTGCCCCAGTACGATTCCGACTCTGATTCCGATGCCGACTCTGATGCACCTGAAGCTAAAAAGAGAAAGGTGGAGGACGAGGAGTGATTGAGTCAAATAATGAGACTCTCACACAAATGTAACATACTTATGAACCAATCTTACACAGTAATATAGCTAGCTAATTGAAAAACATCTGCACCATTAAATTACTTTGATTTCTATCTATATATACAGTCCTAAGTTACATTTGCTTGAGCTCCTCGGCAAGTCGCTTGAGGTAGAACTCCTTGATGTCAGCAGGCAGACCTGCAAACTTGTCAGCAATCTTCTTGATACCCTCTCGGCCACTCTCATAAGAAGCGAGATCCTTGTTTCCGTAAATGTCCTTAGTCTTGGAGTACTTGTTATCATCAAGATCCTTCCAGAAACAGTTCACGGAGATGCTTTCTGTCTGGGGCTCGACAGCATGTAGCCACATGGGAGGGATGAAAAGGATATCGCCTGGGTTCATGACAACCTCGTATGCCTGGGCACACGACTCGTGAACGAAAATGTTGGGAATCTTCGACGAAGACTCTCCGGCAGGGAAGTCCAGATGAACCACGTCTCGGGGATGGTACATTCGGATACGTTTGGAACCAGTCACTTGACACAAAACGTTGGCAGTAACATCGTAATGCAACCAGATCTGGGTCTTGGACGAAGAGATTCTCAAGGGAGTGGAGAAGACCTTGTTTCCAATAAAGTCGGCCATTTCCTTGGGCAGTCTAAAGTCGGGTGCAATACCAGGGAAATCCTTGCACAGATCGGTAGCTTCAGACTTGGGGTTGTCTAGCGAAAGAGATCGGAGATAAGCGGACTTGGCAGAGCCAGAGTCAGCTTCAATGTCAGCAATGAGCTTCATCAGCTCTCCAAATTGCAGAGTCTGGTATGAAAAGTTTTTGCTCTGAAAGTTGAGGTTCTTGTTGTCAGCCACATGCACAGAGACCTTGGTGTCCTCACCAATCTTAGACTTGAGGTAGTCGTGAGACTTCCAGAGCTCCGACGAAGATCCAATATCGCATTTTCGGAAAATGGTTGGGGTCGCGTTGACATAGGCAGCGGGAAAGCTTTTCAGAGAGCCCTCTTGAACGCTGAGGATTGTGTTGTTGATCTCTGTCTTGACCTCCTCACTGGGTCGCTGTTCCTTGACCACCTTACATCTTCGGTTGCCCACAGCCTCGGGATCAGAGTGGAACACTCCAAACGAGAAGCAGACGGCTCCACCACCAGCCACCACAATGCAGTTATGGTAGACATTGACAGTGTGGGAAACCAGCAGAGGGTAGGACTCGAATGGGAGCTTCACCGGGATGGTGTTACCCTTCTTGGTATCCAGCTCAACAACCTGGTTGTGTTCATTGTAGAGAGTGTCGTAAGAAACACCTCCAACAAGAAGGTACCTAATGCCGTGGAACACACCCTGGGCACCGTAACGAGCATAGAGAAGAGGATTCTTCATTTTAATAGGAGATAGGCTGACACTGTCATCATCGGAAACAGTCACAGCATACACCTCCTTACCCAAGTTACCCTTAGCATCCATGCCACCCAAGAGAATACCCTCAGTGGACGTCTTCATGATTAGAGTGGCACCATAAGGCGTAGCGTAGTGCGTATCACATTTGAGAGCCTTCCAGCCGGCTGCGGAGCTGAACCGAAGCCACTGATCTTGGCTTTCACTTCCTCCAAAAAGCAGGGTGTCCTGCATGCAATGTCTGAATCGTCCTTCAGGGAGATCAAAGGTGGGCTTCCATGAGCCATCCTTCAGAATGTGACAGTCTGAGAACTTCTTGGTCGGAGAAGATCGACCACCAGCCAGGAGAACGACACCAGGCTCAATCTCAGACAAGGAATGGTATTGACGGGCAATCATGTTGTTTTTATCGACAATGAACTCGTCAGTAGAGTCCAACGATAAAAGCAGGGAAGATGATTCTCTGTTCTGGGCCTGTCCACCGTTCAAAATGACACCATTATCGGAAGCGCACGCAGCTGCACCGATTCTGTGGGCTTGCGAAGTGGGCTTTTCACATTTGAGAACAAACTCCTCATGTTCAGGGTAGTCGGATGTAGAGTTCTGGAAGATGTCCGCACCTCCGTAGATGATAGAGTAGTGGTTCAGGAACAGCAGAAACTCTTCCCATTCGTCAAAGGCCTCCACGTTCTCAACAAATTCCTTCTTTTCATCAGGAACGTACGAGTCCCAAAACTGCGCTAACGAGATTCCGCTAACCTCCTTCCATCCGAGACTCGAGAATCGCTCGTACTGGGCAGGGATGCTGGGGTACTTCTTGACGCTCCAGAGAGTAGTTTGCAAAGAGTCGAAATGGGCCAGCATGGTTTTAGCGAAGGGGTGTTCGGTGCCGGCAGGAATGATCTGCTCCAGCAGGGCGAAACGAGACTTGGGTAGCGAAGCGCACCACTGCAAAAGGTTGTCAGCGTCCTTCTGGAACATGTAGGTCACGGAGACCTCAGCTGTGAAGAGAATCAAAGGGTTGTTATCTCCCTCCACAATGAAGTCCAGTTTTCGGAAAATGGACTCGAACTTTTCCAGATCTCGCAGATCACAAGACAACGCAATGTAGTTGTCCGTCTGCATGAGCACAGACTTGTCCTTGATCTCCGCAGCAGGCTTTTCCTCACCGACCAGCTGGGTCAGCTCCTCAGATCGTCGAATAGTGTCAACCTTGATCTGCATGAGATCAGGGTAGTCGACATCGACAAAGACCAGGTTCTCGGTCAGGCCGTGCTTGTGAAGATGCTGGAAAGGGTAAGGATCGTAGCCACATCCGAGGTTGACAATGACATGCTTAGGAGCCTTCTCTGCAAGAGCAGCAGAGATGCAGTAGCCCATGGCCTCCATTCGGGTCCAGTACCCTCGGTTGATGATGGGTGATCTTCGCTGAGGCTTCTTGACAAAGTACCGGAAGAACTCCAAATCATTTTTCTCCTTGTACAAACGCTCGACAGACCGTTTGGACACGATAGAGGAGTTGTTGGTGCCCTGGATCTTCAGATCCACAGTATAGGCCTTGGAAGCTGCGTTGTTGGGGTTCTTGACTCTCACGGGCTTGTCGGATTTGGGGGTTTTCTTCTTGGACGCAGACATGTTGCTCCCAGCAGTGTTGGGGACGCCGCCCTGCCCCTTGTCGTTAGCCACTTCGCTCATATTGCAGTGTCGTTCTGGCGTCTGAAAGTTTTCAGTCATCTCTCAAATTTCATAATTTCATTTTGGACATGCATGAACTGCAGAACTTTGTTCCGTCCATCACGTATTACTCTTGTCAGATCAGACAACGGTACACGCACACACACACACACACACACACTTCAGCGACCATGCTACGAACGACATTGAGCCGGGCTCACGCTGCTCACACAGCTGCACCCCTGCTGAGAGCACGTGGCCACACCCAACCCATCACATGCATTCAGAGATTTTATACAGCCAAAGAGCCAGCGTCAAACGACCTCAGAGAGATCTCTACACTTGACCCGACGCTACGATCACTCCACCCATTCCTGAAAGTCCATGACGGCACCAAATTCTCCGCTAACTTTCTGACGATCGAGACCGAATCGGGGAAGCGAGATTTCGAGGATCGAATGAAATACAAGTCTTCCGTGGCCCTGCGAAGATCAGAGACTTCCCGAGAGAAGATCAAGGACATCCAGCAACGGAAGCTGTATGTGGAGGGACTCGACAAGCTTTTTTCCAAGGCCAAGGCTGATAGCCTGGTGAAACTGCACCGGAAGGTCCAAACTGCGTCGCTGGCTGAGCTCAAGGACATTTGCAAAAATATCGACTCGGACGCGGTCCTTGGAGACAAGTACGCCGCACTCTCAAACTACGGCAACGTTCGAAAGGGCGCCGCACTGTCTGTTGTTGCCCAGAACATTATCTTCAGATACCAGAAGCTGACCGAGGAGGCCGGTGAGCCTCTGGATGCCGATCCTTTGTTCAAGCTGGTTGGCTACATCTACGCTCGAGCCACCAATGACGTTAGCTTCTCCGCTGAGGCCGGTGACGCTCTTTTCTGGGCTGCTTGCAAGTCCGGAACCATGGAGGACATCACCGCTGTTGCCACCATGCTAGCTGGCATGAATTCCAGACCCTCCGACTACACTGTTTCCGAGGTTCTGGCACCAGCACTTCGACCTCTTACCAAGATTCAGGATGTCGATGAAAAGACAGCCGAGGTGATTAGCTTATTTGCTCTCCGACCCACTTTTTGCCAGGACATTGCCCCTAAGATGGCTACTATCATGTTTGGGCTCTGCTCTCGAATGGACGAGTTCGTGTCTGCCTTCAATATTGTGAGACGTCCCGGGTCCTACGAGGGCAGACATCGTGTGCTCGCAGAGGCCGCGCCGGCCATGATCAAGGCCATTGTGCGATGCACTAAGAATGAGGCAACCGCGAACGGTCCCGAGCAGGATGACATTTTCGTCCGATTCGAGGTTACCCGACCCCACCACCAGGCTATGGCGAACATGTTTGCGCTTGCACGACTACTGAGACATTCGGAGAACTCCGCTTTCCCTCAGAAGGCCATTGAGGCTGCATTGGTCCAGTGTGCCAAGGAGGGCAACATTACAGGACTCAACAAGGTTCTCTCGTGGACCGACAAGATTGGCAAGCGTACAACTGAGAGAGTGCTGGCATTGTTTCCTTACGCTCATGGCATGGCCGAGGAGCCTCTGACTCCTAGCATCGGCATCTCCAGTATGTTCCAGGAGACCTCCTACGTGGGCCATGTGAAGTTCCTGGAGTCTCTGAAACAAAAGACCGACGCCAAGGAGCTCGTCTCCGAGATTGACGAGAAGCTCAAGTCCATTGACTAATGTCTGTTGCATATCACAGGATGGTTGGGCTACTGTAATCAATGCATGTAAATAGTATTATAAATATGTCATAGTCATAACAGGGCGTGAGAAACGACGGGTCTAGAGTCTGCACCATCTTCTTGAGGGTTCTGAGAACCCTTTTTGGGCTCGTCTACTGGTCTATCATTATTGTTGTTGTTGTTGTTGTTGTCACCTCCATCAGCTGGGGGTGCTGGGGCCGGTTTGCCAGCCACAGGTTCCACGTAGACGGTATGGGATCTTGGTTTGGCAATGACCACAATCAAGAGACCCGAAACCACAAGTGTGAGCAGTAGAATGATTTTGCACTTGTTGGATCGCTTCTGATACACTGCTCCCTGGACCAACTCCTTATCTGCCTCCTTGACGTTGACAGCCATGTTTTCAATGTTGTAGTCGATTCGGTCCAGCAGCGTTCCCTGATCGATGACCATGGTCTGGAGGTCCTTGAAGATCTCCGCCAGCTCAATGATACCCTCTGCAATCTGCGCAATCTCTCGTTCTCGTTGTCGAATTTGGTGGTTCTGGGTGCTCTGGTCGTCTTCCTCAATAAGCTGTTGAGACTGCTGGAGCGCCCTCTGAGACAGCGACACGTCTTCATCGTGAGTGTTGTTGGAGGTTGTCGACTGGAAAATGGGGTCCATGCTACCCTCGTTTCGTTTGAGCGCCTTGAGATAATTACTCTGCAGCTTTCGGAACACTGTGGACGACTCCTGAATCTTGGTGGCAAGGGCGATTTTGGCGTTCATCTGCATCTTGTCCTGGACGGGGTCGCCCGACTGCCGGTCCAGCTTCTTCAGCATGCCCTGGCAGTGGTGGAGGTCCTGGGTGATGTCGTAGGTGATATCTGAAATGAGCTTCTCTTCGCCACTTCGGTCATCGAAGCCAGGCAGCGAGTTTTTCCGATGGAGAACCTCCAGTCGGTTGACCTTGACTTTGATTTCACTGAGAATGCCATGGACGTCGTCGGAAATGGTTTTGGCCAGCGAGTTGCCCATATGGGCGAGCTCAATCTCGTCGCCTCCGCCGGTGTTGTCCGAATTGGCAATTAGACCCTGTTCCTCTTCATCGGATGCTTGTGTCGTTAGCAGCTGCCGGGTCGACCTCGGAAACGATTGCCGGTAGGAAATGTACAGGTTGGTTCTGTCTCGAAACATGTGCCTTTGCCTTGCCTTTTTGCAATGTGGTGATATGCTTGTCCTGACGTGGAGCTTGATGATTATAGGTTATGAGGTGCGTCAAATGGGTCCATTTTCCAGAGGTTGGGAGATGACCATTTTGGGCGGTGCGAACATGACCCTATTCTTGGAATTGGATTTCGAGGTCTATAAGGGGTGCAACGGGTGTTCAAGGTCTCGCAATCATTTGTGATCACTCATCTTTTATTCGCACATCATCTACGTCATTAAACTCAGCCTGCAGCGCTTCCGTTACCGATTCGGCAACCATTCGGCCGTTGACAGGCACACGCTGTGCAGAGACATGGACTGAAAAGGTTGCGATTCCGGAACTGCCTCTGTACAGCACATGCCGTTTTGCCGCCGTTGGGTTAGCGAGTCAATTGAGGATAGCAATAGAGTGACGGGTGTGTTGGACAGTCAAGTGAGATACGAGACCAAGGTCTGTACTCGGTCTCTGTTGTACTACTCATGCGAGACTACCTGTAGCTTGCAGTTCCAGGGGTGTTAGACGTGGACTACTGGAGCATACGACGAGAGATAGCGGCGGCTGGAATAGCACATGCTTGCTCGCTCGCTTGTGGGCTTGGCTTGGCTTGTGTCTTTTCATTTCTCGTCTCAGTATGTGCAACCCAGACCCGGATTTTCACTCAATGCATGTTTCCCCGAGCTTCTACAGTTTGATAGCACATGAGGGAAACAAGAGGCTAAAAAAAGCAAGAAGGATATTTTCGCAACGGGAGACGAAGCGAAAGCCAGAGCATAGGCGTGCCGTATATTAGACAGCAGTCCATGTGGCTGGTGTTTTGGAGAAGAGTGACTAAGCAGATAACAGCAGTTTGACAAGCTGATAAGGGCCCAAAAAATACACACGTATTAACGGGGCGCAGATAAGACCGCAGCTGCGCACAGCATTGAGTCCACAGACAGGTTGTTGACGTGGCCAGATTGGAGCCATGCTCCTTGGACGTACTTACCCCGTTGCCTCCACACCATCCTTCCACTGACCAACTACAGTTAGGCCCACTGAACCTGCATGACATGACTCTGCTGGTACAGTTTTTTGCGGTTAGAGTTTCTGGCCTATCCCCCATTATATAAAAGTGTTGCGACTACTTCGATCCAAGGCCATCTCCAGATCCGCCGCCCTTTTCCACACACAAGCAGCAATCATGACCGAGCTCACTCACCCTTCCATCGTCGACGGCTGGTTCCGAGAAATCAGTGACACCATGTGGCCTGGTCAGGCCATGGCCCTCCGTGTCAACCAGATTCTCCACGTGGAGAAGTCCAAGTACCAGGACGTTCTGGTGTTCGAGTCCACCGACTACGGCAACGTTCTTGTCCTTGACGGAGCCATCCAGGCCACCGAGCGAGACGAGTACGCCTACCAGGAGATGATTGCCCATCTGGCTCTCAACTCCCACCCCAACCCCAAGAAGGTGCTCGTTATCGGCGGAGGTGACGGTGGTGTTCTGCGAGAGATTGTCAAGCACGACTGTGTCGAGGAGGCCGTTCTCTGTGACATTGACGAGGCTGTGCCCCGTGTCTCCAAGCAGTACCTCCCCACAATGTCTGTCGGCTTCTCCCACCCCAAGACCAAGGTCCACATTGGTGACGGATTCAAGTTCCTCCAGGAGTACCAGAACACCTTCGACGTGATCATCACCGACTCCTCCGACCCCGAGGGCCCCGCCGCCTCTCTCTTCCAGAAGCCCTACTTTGAGCTCCTCAACGGTGCTCTCACCGAGAAGGGTGTCATCACCACCCAGGGCGAGTCCATCTGGCTCCACATGAAGATCATCAAGGAGCTCCGACAGGCTTGCAAGCAGGTCTTCCCCTCCGCCGACTACGCCTACTGCACCATCCCCACCTACCCCTCCGGTCAGATTGGTTTCATGGTCTGCTCCAAGGACAAGGACGCCAACCTCCGAAAGCCCCTCCGATCCGTCTCTCCCGAGGAGGAGTCCAAGCTCTACCGATACTACAACAAGGACATTCACTCTGCTTCCTTCGTTCTCCCCACCTGGGCTCGAGACGACCTTGCTTAAATGCAGTCTGCTGGTATGCTAACTGCAATGTCTTTATAGGAAAATGTATTAACGTGTTTAAACCGCTTAATTGTAGCTGCATTTTAGTTGGAACCTTAACTATTTGAATTTTTCACCGATAACGGGTGACTAAGCAGGGCTTTGATGAGCACTACTGTACAATGTTTCGAGCACTCACGTGAGGGGCGGCAAATCCATACGTATCAATGAATAAAACTCTTTCTTACTTAATTCCACTTTACTATCCTTATAGACCCACTGGAATGTCTCTTTAATAAAACGACGTTCATCTCAGTTACACTCTGACTTGCCTCCCAACCTGCAGCCTGAATATATTTTATCATGCATAACTTCAAAGGCTCAACTTCACCAGCATTACCACACCATACACACAATGATTTGCCTCCCAGGAGACCAGATCGAATTCCCCAAGCAGGATCTCACACTCGGCCCCGGATTCCTCGACGATCCTCTGGCCGCAGACCCCATCCCTGTGGTTGCAGGAGAGGTGCATCGAACCGATCCCGAAGACAAGAAGACCAAGAACCAGAACCTCGTGTACATCGAAAGTGACACCAGACGATACATTCCTGCCGTCAACGACAACGTCATTGGAACTGTGACCACCCGACATGCTGAGGGATACAAGGTGTCGGTCTCCGATCTCTCTCCCGGCGTCCAGCTCAACGCTATGGCTTTCCCCAACGCCTCCAAGAAGAACAGAGTCAACCTGCCTAACGATGCACTCGTCTACGCCCGAGTGTCTTCTGCATCTCGAGAAGTCGAGGCCGAGATCGAGTGTATCGATCCCCAGTCCGGCAAGGCCGGCGGATACGGAGAGCTGAAGGATGGCTTCTGCTTTGACGCACCGATAGCATTTACCCGACAGTTGCTGTTCAAGGGACACACCGTGCTCGACACCATTGGAGAGCTCGTGCCTTTTGAGATCGCCATCGGAGTCAACGGAAAGATCTGGGTCAAGAGCGAAGATGTTCCCACCACCCTCAAGATCTACCGGTGTATCGACAAATGTCGAGAATGGCCTGAGGACAAGGTCCGGGAGAACGTGGAGCAGATTATGAGCGCACCATAGGTTGTGTGACGGCGGTAGCATAGACGGACGGGTCTCGCATGGCCCGTACACATGATTATTTAATACATTGTTCATATTTGAGTGTACCAGTTGTTATTACTGTAGTGTTTATAAATAATAGCCCTTTCAAGCGTAGTGACTCTCGTAGAGACTCTCAGAGCCCTTGAGACCTGTCATGCCATACCATGACTTGTCTTCGGAATCTACCCGAGGAAGCACTGTGGAGTCTTGGATGTGTTGGTACAAGGGCTCGTTCACATCGGGCTGCAGCTCGTTGGCAATGTAGAACTCGAACTGTCGCTGGTCTGTAGGATGGATAGCATGGGAGGTTGAATCGCTGCTGAGGTATGTGCGGTAGACGGAGTCGTCCAGAATGGGAGCTGAAAGACTGCTGACCAGGTCCTCCATCTCACACTCACGGGGATCCTCCGATTCCTTGGTTACTTCCTCAGGGACTTCGGAGATCTTCTTGTCCTCTGTGATGTCTTCCAGGCCCTTAATCTCCTTTCTCGGTCTGAAGGGGTTGTCGTCGGAATTGTAACGTGATGTGGAGTTCATGTTGTACGCAAAAACCTTGTGGAATGACGAGAGCGAACGAGGCTTGTAGCATTCATTCCAATAGTTGTCGAAAAACCCTGGGTAGGGGGGAATGTAGGACACCAGAGCATCCAGCTTGTCCTCCAGGACTTCCAGAACAGGCTCCTTCTGCTCGGATCCAGGGAAATTCAGAGGTTCGGTGATTTCGCTGACAGGCATGACCTGTAGCTCCTTTTTCCTCCGGACGAACTTCTCGTACTTCTTGACCAAGAGGTTGATTTCAGTCCACCAGAAGATGTAGGACCGTCTCAGATAGTAGTTGTCAAAGTAGTAGTTGTTATGCAGAAAGTGGTCTGAAGGCAGGTCCCAAAGTCGAGGCTTGTTGTCCTCAACAACATGGTTACCAAGGAAGAGGTTGATGGCTTCCTGTCTCTGTGAGTCGACAAATGAGTTGGAATAGAAACGCCGAATGGACTCCAGCATGTCTCGAGAATGTGATCTCCACTGGTTGATCTTTCGGTACGTCTCCATGGTGTTGACCAGATGGGAACCTCCGTACTGTAGAGCGATGGTGTCTCCATGATCATGGTACATTTCTGTCAGGAGATTGACTGCATCACAGTCATACGACAGATTGACATCTGACACGATACCCAGGGCACGCAGTTGATAACCAAGGGCCTTCTTGGCAATAACAAACTGAGCTGCGTTTGTTCTATCCAAGCAATCGATGCAGTTGGAACGGCAAATGCCCTTCTGGATGCCCTTGGAGTTGTGGAAGAAGCCTGTCTTCTCCAAAACTGTGGTGGAGTATCGTTCGAGAAACTCAATGACTTCGAGGTTTCGAGACTTGGAAGCTCTAGACATGTCCCAGTGGGTGTATTGGAGCTTGTCCTTCTTTCCGCGTTGAATGAGAAACTGGTTCAGGTATTCAATGCATTGTGAGAACTCTCGAAGAAGTTTGCCCTCTCTAGGTGTTCGCTCCTTGCTTTTGATGAGATTGAGAACCAAAATCGGTGCATCGTACCGTTTGAACAGGTCGTCGAAATGCAAGGCGGCACTGGCAAAGAAGGGATCCACTAGGTTGATCTCAATAGGAGGCTTGGGTGTCATGTTGCTGACGTCTTGAGACCAATACAGTGGAATCGAGCCTCTATGCTGCACATAAGACGTGTATCTCGGCGAGTTGAAGATGCCCTCTCTTTTGTCATGGAACGATGAGGTGACCAAATCGGCCACAATCTGTTCTGTTTCCACCTCGTTGGCAACATTACCTCTATCATTGACACCTCGCTTGAGAAATCTGGCTCCAGCAAAGTAATGAGATCGTCGAGCAATCAGAGTCACATAAACGCTTCGAGCTCCACAGACGTTAATCTTTGCCTGGTCGATAAACCCGTGAATGATTGGCAGGAACCATTCAAACACATTATCCATAAGCTCCTCGACGGGGTGTAGCAGGTGGTGGTTCCAAATGAACATGTGGTTGAACGAGTGGATTTCCTCATCGTCGCCATCATCATCATCATCTCGTTTCTCTCTCTCCATATTTCGCTGTAGGGTGTTGGTGATATCGTAAGCATAAGAAAAGTAGAAGGTCTTTGAGAGGTCCAGACTCTGGAAAATGCTCATGTACCGAGCCTCATCTGCAGACTTGCTCTTGGTCTTGCCTTCGTCTCCTCCTCTCGCCAAGGGGATCATCTCTGTCTTGTCAATGTGATAGACGTAATGGCCTCCCAGAAGCGCCACAACTGACCGTTTGGTGACAACAACCATGTAGTATCCATCTGTGAATCGAATGAATCCCAGCAGACCCCAAGCCGTGAGTCGTTTGGTGAGATTCCCTCCTCCCTCCTCTTCCATGTGGCTCAGGACATCCATGACCTCTGCTCGACTGTAAACTGCCGGGTCGACAATGATAGTCAGATCCTGTTTGGGGCCCGTCATGTCGATTTCCATCACCTTGAATTGCACTTCTCGAGCATTGGACGCGACGATATACAGGCGTGTTTTCGTCTCGTAGAGGGTGTATTTTTCGAGAGGAGCTGAGAGTCGCGCGTGGACGTCGGAATGGGACTGGGTTAGCCGTGGAGGTTCTGGATCGGGCTCGGGAGCCGTCACGATATCCTCCATGTTGGGGATCTCCAAAAACTCCGAGTCCATTGATTGTGTGTGTGGTCCTGCTGCGTTGCCCCGATAACGCAAGGTGAAGCCCAACTGAGAAGCTTGTTGATGGGCAGTCAACTATGCGTGCTATTGGGGAAAGTGGGTCAACTAACTTTTGTTGGGAGGAACTAACTGAAGCTTGTTAAGGATAGTCGCATTTGTCATCATCTGCCAAAGGCTAATAGAGTCATGTGAACGGAGCAAGTTTCAAAGCAACCTTGAGCTTTAGACACGTGATTGAGAGCAACAATTGTACAATGAGGTCCACATATATACTGGTCTGGGCGCAGATAGTGTTTACACTCTCAAAAAGCGACCTCCTGTACGGTATTCCACCTCATCAAATTCACGTGACGGTCCAAATAACCTTCCAATATCTGACTCCCAACCTCTAACCTCCAAACTAAAAGAGCTGCGAGAACCAATAACCTCCCCCCACACAAAAAATACATCGCCACACAATGTTCAGACGACTATTACAAGCCAAGAGCTCGTTGCGGGCTGTTCCCCGACTGAGCACCTCGTCGCCACTGACACAAAGACACTTCACAGCATCTGCTAGAAGCCTTTTCGAGTTTCCCGAGTCGGTCCCCCGACAGGAAATTGAGGAAGATGCCGTTACCATTGTGAACCCCCAGAATGACGACAAGGGCCGACTGCTGCGGCTGTTTGTGTCCGACCGAGCCGCCTCTCGACTCAACGCCATTTCTGAGGACGACAAGAACCCTCTGCTGGCTCTCCGAATCGAGGTTGAGTCCGGAGGATGCCATGGCTTCCAGTACAAGCTAGAGCTGTCCGACGTGGAGGACGTGGACTTTGAGATGGACAGTGTGTTCGAGAAGAACGGCGCTCGAATCCTTATCGACAAGAGCTCTCTGGAGATTCTGCGAGAGTCCAATATCGACTACACAACCGAGCTAATCGGTAGCCAGTTCAAGGTGGTGGACAGTCCCTACACTGTGAGTGCCTGTGGCTGTGGTTCCTCCTTTGACTTTGACGAAACCAAGCTGGCCTAAACAGACCAAGTCACTATTATAACTAACTTGAGTTCCCCTATATCCCACGAAGGGGGCAAGTTGAATGCATGTAAATAAAGAATTAATTTGATTATGAGAGAGATGAGATGAATAAATAGATGCAGGGGGGTCATTAGTTGTTGGTCAGCCACTTCGGGCGTAGTTGGTGAGCCGAATGAGAAGACTCTCTATCCAGAAGAGCTCGTCATGGGACGGAAGTCCAGTTTTGATGATCTTGACTTTCCCGCGCTTGTCCATGACCATCTGGTTGGTCAGCAGAGATACCAGTTCAAACTGGTCACTTGTAGGAACCCTCATTCCAGTAGATTCATAGAGGAACTCGGTGACTCCCGCGTATAGTCCGTCCTTGTGGGTGGCGAATGCCTCCAAATCGTCATAATGAATGCCCAGAGTCAGATACTTCAACAGTCCTCCCAAATCCTTGACCTGAATCTTTAGGTGTGCAGTGTAGGGAACCTCTCTGTCAAGCTCGGATTTGAGAAAGTCGTGTTCCAGCACCAATTCTCCTATCGTGACCTCGAACTTCTCTGCCATCCAGGCCTTGATAGCCCCTCCAATGTCAAAGAATGTGTTTTGCATTCTCATGAGAATCACAGCGTGTGTATCGAAGTCATCCTTCCGGTCAGGACCATTAACGATGATGACCTTGGACACGTGACCGTTCATGGTGATTTGGACCGTGTGGATTTCGTATTCGCCGGACTGCAGCACGTGCCATTCGCATTTGACGGTCTTGATCTGGTCTGCTTCAGACGAGTCCTGTTCGTAGTAGACGTTGTTGTTGCGTTCGCTGAAGACGCGTTTGCGGGAGGCGTTTTTGGCGTTTTCGACAATGTGTTTGCTGAGGTCTTGGCGTAGGGTCGCAAACTTGTCAAAGTTGAACAGCTTCGTGCATTTGAGCACCGTGAAGGACGTTCCCGACGCGGTGTTTACAAAGTCGAACATGTGTGTGATGGGATCAATCGCTTTGTTTGTATGGCTTGCATGTTATCCTCACCTTAATATCATGGTGGTTGGGAGTTCGTACAGCATTCATTTTCAACGCAAGTAACTCTAAGCGAAGCACCGGATCCAACCAGCCCAGAGCAAGGTACCATTCAAGGAACCATCTTACATTCATACATATTTGACCTGTCGTGGAATCCTCAACCACTTGATGCAAGATCCAGAAACACTGATAAGTGTTAGTAAGCAGATTTATAGTCACCACTACCACAACTCGCACATGCACTGTCGAGGTATCAAGGCACATAATAAATTTTAACTGCTGGACTCTATACAGGCACACCTCAGCTAACCTTCGATAACCGGAGAGTGGTGGATCCAAAGATATTTTTTTGCCAACACTATATAACCCAACCGTCCCGCTGCAGTTTCACCCGCAGAAACGACGCTCTTTGGCTTCTCCCCACACATGTGGTCTGCGATCCATGACTCGGACCTGAGGGCCCACCCAATGATAACGTGAACTCTAAGCTCAATTAGCCCTGCGACTCATTAAAATATATATCGAATAGACCTTTCGAAACACTTCTCATCAACCTCCTCCATTAGCAATGTCCGCCACCCCTCTTGCACTCACCGATCTCAAGGGCCATCTCCCTCTTGTGGCCCGAGGTAAGGTCCGAGACCTCTACGCCGTCAACGATAAGCAGCTGCTGTTCGTCGCCACTGATCGAATCTCCGCCTACGATGTTATCATGACCAACGGCATTCCCGAGAAGGGCAAGATTCTGACCTCCATCTCCAAGTTCTGGTTCCAGCTGCTGGCCAACGAGATCAAGAACCACGTGGCCGAGAGCGAGAACAAGAAGATCCTCGCTGCTCTGCCCCAGGCTGTCCAGGATGACGAAGAGCTCGTCGAAATGCTCAAGGACCGATGTCTGCTGGTCAACAAGTACAAGATTGTGCCCATTGAGGCCATTGTTCGAGGCTACATCACCGGATCTGCCTGGAGCGAGTACCAGAAGTCCGGCACTGTCCATGGCATGTCCGTGGAGTCCGGCCTGAAGGAGTCTCAGAGGCTGCCCCAGGCTATCTACACTCCCTCCACCAAGGCTGAGCAGGGCGAGCACGACGAAAACATCTCTGTGGCCAAGGCTGCCGAGATCATTGGAGACAAGAACCTTGCTGACGAGATCGAGAAGCTCTCTGTCCAGCTGTACACCAAGGCTGCCAAGTACGCCGATAAGCATGGAATCATCATTGCCGACACCAAGTTCGAGTTTGGCGTTGATGAGGACGGCAAGCTTGTTCTTGTCGATGAGGTTCTGACCCCCGACTCCTCTCGATTCTGGAACGCCAAGACCTACGAGGTTGGCAAGACCCAGGACTCCTACGACAAGCAGTACCTGCGAAACTGGCTGACTAACAGCGGTCTCAAGGGCCAGGACGGTGTTGCCATGACCCCCGAGGTTGTCATCAAGACCCGAGAAAAGTACATTGAGGCTTACGAGTCCATCACTGGCTGCAAGTGGTGCTCCCAGTAAGTGCGTGTTTGGAAGGATGTAGATACTAATATATATGATTTGACTGTTGTGGTTAGTGGTAGTTGGCTCTATTGTAGGTCCATGTGTGGTGAAACATATTTAACACCATATCAACTGTGGCCTCTGGCTGTTTGACCCTACCGCTTACTAATCAATTCAGCCGCTTGAGATAGCAAACCCCTGAACCATATGCTCCCTTCTTCATCATGATCATCCATACCGTGGGCGCATCAGGATCAGGAACATCCACCACCGGAAAGGCTTTGGCCGAGAAGCTCGGTATTCCATGTTACGATGGAGACGACTACTTCTGGGAAGAGGGTACAGAGGTGCCCTACTCAGTCCGGAGGGATGAAGAGGAACGAGACAACATGTTGTTGCGAGACATGGCCAAACAGCCCGATTGCGTAGTTGCGGGTAGCATGCCGACATGGTCCAGCAAAATCACGTCTCAGTTCGACTTCATCGTTTTTCTGGAACTTCCCTTGAGTGTGAGAATGGCCAGATTGCGGGATCGAGAGGAACAACGGTATGGAGAGAGCTTGAGAACAGATCCTGCCACGGCTGCCAAGTCCGAGGAGTTTTTGATTTGGGCTGAAAGTCTCAGTTATCCGCACAGCACTTCTTCTAGAGCACATGACTACCATCTACGGTGGTTGAAGAGCTGCTGCGTTCCTGTCCTGAAGCTGGGTGATATGACAGTGGAAGAGCGAGTTGATGAGATTATCCGGTTTACCGAGGACAATTGAGCGTCATCATATCGCATAGCTAGCTACAAGTAGTGTACGCATATACCAATTGTTCTTCTCTATATCTATTCATGTGTGATTGTAGGCGAGTGTGGCTTCAAAGGCGCAACAATTCCAATAATTCCTCCTTGGACAAGTAGGTGACCTCGTCAGTCTCCATGACAGCCCTTCTGTTCTGTCTAAAGTAGCCCTCCAGCTTCTTCTTAAAGTAGTTGATTCGCCACAGTCTCACAAAGTCCTGGGGGATGGGCTCAAATTCAAGACACTCTTCCCAGAGCCCGGGTGGCAAATGAGCATTGGACTGCTTCTTACCGTTGACTGTGATTGGAATTGAGTTGAATCTGGCCAGCTCCAGGATGATGGTGGCGTTCAGCATCTGCTTGATGGGCTTTCCGTAAATGAAGTCCACGAGCACGTCCACTGCCTGAGATCCTGCCTCAATGTAGACTGTGACCTTCTCGTCGCTTCGGTTGTCGTCAAATCCGGGCAGCTTATCGCTGATCCAGGGCCAATTGGTGGCAAGGATCACCAGATGCGTCTCTCGAGGAAACGACTCAGAGCATACAACAGTCGAATCTGAGAACCCAGTAGGAATGGAGCCCATTAGAGACAGTCGGTTCAGACCGAAAGACTCTGTAGAAGCGCTGAAGGCCTGCTTTTCATTCACTTGTTTCACCTTGTTCTGAATGTCGCCCACCATCTTGAGGGCGTCCAGAATGGATGTGACATCTTGGACTCCAGCCAGGTGGCTTCCATAGGACCAAAACTCGGGGCAAACCTTCTTCATGCTCTTCCACTGGATCTGGCTGGCTTTGAGGTCAATGAAGAGCACGCTAGCTCGTCGAACCTGGTCCTTGGAGGACAGCACAACATAGGCTGATCCACCTAGAGGGTAGCACTGGAGGGGCTCTGAAGAGGGCACGAAGGGGACATCGTCATCCATGGGGAAAGTAAAGACGACATTGTCAACCTTGCATTGAACGCCATCATCCTCCAGGGTGATTTCGGTGGGAGGCTTTGTGTCCAGCAGATAGAGAGACATTGTCGAGTGATGGTGAGAGCAAGATCATCGTGTACATGAAACCTGCATGGATACTTGCGATGTCGAGAAGTTAATCTAAAGTGTCAGGTCATATTTGGAGGTGGGTGTTAATGGGTGTTTCAGGGGGTGGGAAGAAGATAAAAATGTACAGATTCATTCTGGGGTGCTGTTTGAGCACTATTGTGAGTTCAAACCTGCTGAAAAGCTCTTCTCTGGTCTTCTGAAAGGTGTTCAAAGAAGTGCCTTAATACTCATTCATTATACATGTAAAATGCTACGGCCATAGGGGATCTTTTTGAGATGTTTCAGTGTCGTATTTGAAGCGTCGAAAACGAGGCCAAATTGTCAATATTCGGCATGGGCGGTCCAATTGACGAGTGGTAGCTACAACTGAGCAGTCCAAAGTCACTCACAACTTTTTTGTCCGTTTGGACGATCAGATAAATGGAAGTAAACTAATCATCAAGTATGCCCCCCAAACTAGTTGACAGCTTGTTGGGATTAATGGTGCCACTCCAACCATAAGGATGAGCACTTATAGCGCCCCATTTTCGATGAATGAAACTACTACTTGTAGTAATGCACCAACACAATGGCGATAAACAATGGGCCAGGCTGCACCTACAGACCAATCACATCTGTCAATCTCAGCAAGCTGTATTATGTGTCTATGGTTACCCCACATAAGATGACAGGTTACGGAGACAGGCGATTCATGGAATCTGAGGAATCAAATCTCAGGTCAACGGACAGGCCACAGTGAGCTGATGAAATCTGTCCACATTTGGCACCGTTAACTCGCCCACCGTGCGGCTTCTTGCAACCGTCTTGTTTGGCTTGCCAACCAGCCCAGTCGAACTGTATCTCCTTGTAAAAAAGGCGCCTTTTTGGGTCAGCGCGAAAAATGTAAAGTCTAACACGTTCTGCTGTTGAGCTTGATTGCGATTATGATTTTCTACCGGTGTATTATACGGATCTCACATTTGGCAGGTATAGGAGGTCAACCCCTGCTCATTATGAGACATGCAGGCGTACTCCGGGATATTGTCCGTGGCGTATTGGGCGTATCAGTAATTACCAGCTGAAAGAAGGGACGCTTCTCAAAAACAATCACTCGTGCGCTCCCCTGAAGGAACTTGTCTACAGTGCAACTCATCATATCAAGAATAAATTAGTTATAAAATACATGCTCCATTGTCCGTTTTTTAGTAGTTAGCCAGCTAGACTGCTTACAGAAGAGCAGCAACCAGAGGAAGAGCAAGAGCAGCAACCATGCCGGAGGCAGCCATGGGGTTGGCTCCGTTGGGCTTGTCGGTGGAAGCAGCAGAGGCAGATCCAGAGGCAGAGGCGGCGGCCGACGATGCGGATCGAGAAAGAGAAGATGCAGAGCCGGAAGCAGAGCCAGAGCCAGAAGCAGAGCCAGAGTTGGAGGCACCGGAGGTGGCAACGGCAGAGCCAGACTCGGCGGTGGAGGCAGCAGCGGCAGCAGAAGAGAGAGCCTCAGAGGCAGAGGCAAGAGCGCTGCCGGTGATGGAGGCGGAGAGAGTCTGGGCGGCATCCAGCTGGTTGGAGACAGAGGCAACAATGCCGGACCACGCGGATCCTCCAGACTTGGCCTCGTCGTCGATCAGAGACTTGGCGACGGAGAACTGGGAGTTGGCTCCCTGGAGACCGTCGTTGATGTAGGACTTGGCGGCCTCGTTGGCCTTGGAGGCATCGGAGGCTCCGGCGGTCTTGGCGATCTCAAACTCGGAAGAAGCGGCTCGAAGACCCTCGTCGAGTCGGGTGTTGACCTGGGACAGGGCGTCGTCGATTCGAGAGGGCACCTGGGTGACACCGGCCTGGATATCGGATCGAACTCCGGAAGCAACGGCGTCGACCTTGGTCTTGACTCCCTGGAGAGCAGTGTTGACATCGTGCTGAGCAGACTCAATGACGGTCTTGGCGATGGAAATACCGTCTCCGGCGTACGAAGTACCGTCCTTGACGTAGGACTCGGCGATGGAGGCTCCAACACCGGCGTAAGAGCCAGCAATGCCAACGGCGGAGTTGACCTGGTTGCCAACCTCAGAGAAGAGGCCGCCGAGGAGATCCTGGGCAGAGACGGCGGAGATCAGAAGAAGAGTGGTCTGGGTGAACTTCATTGTGTAATGTGTGTGTGTAATGTGAGTGTGTGATTTAGAAAAAGTCCCCCCCTGGCTGCCTTCCTCCGGGTCTATATATACTCTGGACTTGAACGTCTGTTTACACTTTGCTAAAATGGAGAAAAGAGAGCCAAACGCGTCCAGCCCGAGGCACATGAATTACAAACTTTAATAGCGGTTACGGGGTGATCCAAGCGGTCGATTCGAGAGATACTGGTCTCAAACAAATTCTACAGGCTTAGAGAGTGTGATTGTTGCTTCAAAATACCAATTCAGACAACAATCTCGGTGTTTTCCGAAATCGCAAGGTTTCGGCCAGGAAATGCTACACCATACAGAGTTTGAATAAGGGGAGGAATGGAGATCTTGTCAGCTGTCACAGTAGAAATCCCTCAGGGACAAACCAGGCACCGTTGGGCTAGTCTGGATATGAAGAGCATGGTTATGAGAAGATCTGTTCACGAAAATGACCACAGTTACCAATCAATCGCCTTTTCCACACCCAATCCAACGTCTTCTACGCACCAGCAAAACTCTATCTGGAGCCAGGCGGAGAAAGAGGCTTAGACACCTCTGCAAGGACAAGCCATGGAAGCAAGTGGGGCAGCCCAGCAGTGTGATCCATGCACGGAGCCGCAAGATAAAAATAGAATACGTCATATGGGAGTGGCGGAGTGCGAGGAGGAAGGAGAAGTCACGTGAGTTGAACAGTCTGAGCCGCAATAGAACGTGATCCGGCTGAGCCGAGCACTGGCTAGATTACGGTAGCTACTGCTTAGGGCTGAATTGCATATTTCCACACTTTCAAACACATGTTGTGTGGCTTTACCGACTCTTAACCTTGAGGGTCACGATCCAGGTGGACCATGGAATGAGACAGATTACAGGTGTACGAATGACTGAAGGGAAGAACGAACAAACGCGACTGACGAGAGTAATTGCAACACTGCCTCTCCACTTGACCGAACCCGTCAAGCTCAGCCTAGTAATGCAGAAACATCGACGCAAGTAGTCGCCACAGTCTTGGCAGGGTCCGAAAGCAGATCACCCCTGGTTTCAGCTCGATAATTACACCCCGCCTACGGCACGAGCTTGGATGAGCTTGTAATTATGGCAATCGGCGCTCTCACTGCAAACTCGCAAGTGGCCCCTTGTAGCTTAACCATGCGTGGGTGTATGTACATTCCAGAGCATCTAGCTATAGATCAGCGATTAGCAATTATTTCGCGCATTTCACGGACTAACAACAGGTGCAGAAGTCGATTGCACTGCTACTACACTGTAGATACGCTATTTCCAGGGGTTGTGCCCACCTTTACCTGGTACCTCGGCCCCTGGGTCCTGTTTCAGATGATGGCTATTCATAGAAGCTATTATTTTACAGTAGCTCACCATCACCCAGACCTAGCCCACCTCAATCCTATTGGGCAAGACAATACTCAAACGGCTATAGACACGGCTTCCCGTGGCTCTTTTCCACAACTCTCGAACGGCTTAGCCACGCTATTTTTAGACCGTCCACAGGACGAGCTACCTCGCGGTTAATTACCACTCGTAATGGCGCAGCAGACTGAGACATACGATGTTGTAATCGCCAATCGCCGTTGAGAGTTAGAACGTCTTGAAAAGACACAGCCCTGTTCACCTGACATCACCACAGGACGTGCCGAGTATGGCGCGATCGACAAATAAGTCTTGCCTACCAGAAGAAAAGAGCTAACTGAGCTATTGGTATCTGCTCCAGGAGATATTGAAGATGTGGGGGTCCCTCAGCTGTTTCCATAATTCATAACAGGGAGATGGTTTTATACGGTGATGCGTTTTAGCAGCACTTAGGCCAGCTCTTGGCTGCAGAATTGATGTGGTATCCGGTGCTTGTATGAAAATCCCTCATGGTGCCAAAAGTTCATGCACAGCCAAATTTGAGAGGTGCAAAAGTAGGATAAAAAACGCCAAAAAAGAGAGGACGACAGGACTCGAACCCGCAGCCTTTGGAGGACGTCGTTCAGAAGAACCGAAATCCAATGCGCTACCATTACGCCACGTCCTCAGAAAATTTCTTGATTTTTTAGAAATGGTGGCCAGTACTATCTAAATTCAGAAAATTTTCGCGAAAATTGCTGTTACGGGCTGTTTATGACCCTGGAAGTACTACCATGATGTTCATGCATCATGTGAGACATGTTCCAGCCATTTTATGACTTCATTTGGATACTTCTAAGTGCTATTATGGCTTTGGAAAATACACACGATTTTACCTTCGGACCCCATCGTCACTGAACCCAGTGCAAAAGGTGTCATAGAAAGTGAATAGACAAGCTGATACTTGAAAAAGGTAGCCCTAACTTTTCTTATTTTACTCTCGAACTTCAATAACACAAATGAATAAAGATTAACTAATAAATTACTTGGACACATGAGCAGAGTCATATTGGGGAGGATGAGAACCAGTGTAAACCTCCTCGGGTTGCGAGGGGACCATCTCGATGAAGTTGTCCACCTGCTTGCCCTCCGAGTCAACTCGCTCGAGGTTCTCAAAATCACCCTTCTCTTCGGAATCCAGCTTGTGCTCAGCATCAACCATCATCTGAGCCTCCTCAGTCAGCATACCAGCGCCTCGGTTCTCGGGACCAACAAAGGTGACGATCAGAACAAAGCCAAAGACACATCCCATAAAGATGGCCATGACCTTTCCGTAGTCGTAGAAACCCTTCTCGAATTCACCCTGTGCGTTCTTAAGAGGGAATCGCTCTCCAATCTTGGACTCAATGGTGGAAGAGGCAGAGGAAGCCAGGTTACCCATCTGGTAGGCAATACCAACCATGGAAGATCGAAGGGCAGGGGGAGAGAGCTCGGTGAGATGAATGGGAACCACTCCCCAAGCACCCTGGACGAAAAACTGGAGGAAGAAAACACCTGCATTTGTTCCTGCAGAGTTGCCGACGAAGGCCCAAGGGTAGATGAGAGCACCACCAATGACACAAGAGATCATGATAGAGAGTCGTCGACCAATAGCAGTAGAGAAGTGACCAATTAACAGACCACCGGCAATGGCGCCAAAGTTGGCGACACAGTTGGTAACAGTGCTTCGGTCGGGGCCAAAGTGACGCTGGTTCTTGAGCATAGTGGGATAAAGGTCCTGGGATCCATGAGACATGAAGTTGAAGCCGGCCATGAGAACAACGAGGTAAATGAACATGAGCCAGTATTGCTTGAAAGTGGTCTTGATACCGTTCCAGAACTTCTTTTCGATTCCTGCCTCCTCTTGAGAAGCCTTCGAGGCAAGGTAAGTCTCAGTTTCAGGCAGGAAGAATCGGAAGATGATGATGAGGACTGGGGGTCCAGAGCCAAACCAGAAGAGAGCTCTCCATCCGTAAGGAGATGTATCAGCGATAGCTCGAGTGAAGACCACACAAAGCAGGTAACCAAGGGCATAACCACTCTGAAGGAAACCAGAGATGATTCCACGTGCTTGGGGAGGACAATCTTCAAGGGCAGTAGCAGCGGCGTTACCGTAAAGACCACCCATAGCAATACCATAGATTGCTCGCACACCAAGGAACTGCTTGTAAGTCTGGACGAAACCGGAACCCAGCTCGAGAGCAATGAAACAGATCAGGTTGACAATGAAAGGCCACTTTCGTCCGTATCGATCGGAGGCCACACCGAAAACAACAGCACCAATAGATCGAAGCATGAGAACCAACGTGATACCCCAGGTGATATCTGTGACGGATCTGTTCAGAGACTTGGCAATCTCGGGAGCAACCAGACCGACCGAAAAGAAGTCGAAGGCGTCCCAGGTCCAGCCGCAGAAAGCACATGCAATGAAGAGCCAAGTCTTCTTATTGATTAGAGCAAGAGCGGGAAAGGGGTTGAGGAGCTTCTTCTCTTCGGGTGTGAGCTTTGGGGGCATGAGAGTCGGCAATCTCGTGGCAAAGTACCGCCGGATGGAAGCTGCCGAAAAATCAGGAGCGTCCATTGTGGTTGTTGTAGTGAGAAAGGTCTGAACTAATGAGTGTTTGTCGCGTGAGTATTAATGTGTCCGACAGGTATTAGTGAATGCGAAAGCCCCTTCTCTCGTTGTAGGTAAAGTTGGTTGGTTGATAAGCTGTCCCATAGGAGAGATCATAGGGGTATATATACATCTTCTAAAGACTGAAAACTTCGCGCATGACCGCCCTGACCCCGCCATGCTTCATCTCATTTTACATTTCGCCTTGCCGCAACTCGGCACGGATTAATTAGCTCCGTGTGGGGACAACTGTATCGCGAAGAGGCTTCTCAGTTCATGTTGAGTCTCATTGCTAAACAAAGGCCAGAAGAATTACACAGTCCATTGTTGCGTAGAATAAAGGTCATAATTGCGGGAATCTGAGGTGTCAGAAGATCCGGATCGTTATAATTTCAGATTCCTGAGGTCCTTACCGTTCAGCCGTTGCCGAGAGGTTCTAAAAAAGTTGGGGTAATCACTAACTAGCGAGCCAAATGTTGAGACGGGCCTACCTGTAGCCGCACCAGGCTAGCTTGACGAAGAATAATGGTACGAAGAAGCTGAAAACATCGCCTGAAACGCCTTCAAATGGCAAATCTTGTCGTCAACTTCTGACAGTTGTCACGTGATTTCAAGTCTGAATCATCCTGTGTCAACATTGGCTCAAGGTTTCCGTCCTGGCTCCTTTTTTGCCTGAGTTCACACTAACACACGCGCGTCTAAATGTTGTAGCCGGGGAAGGCTGGAAAACCCTCTTCTAGTTTATTTCCGCCCGTAGATCTTTCATCCCTTTCGTCCGTGCTTTTATGACTATCCATGTTTGGGCTCTTTTTTATTTCCGTGTTTGGATGTCCCATGTTGCCAAGCCTCGCATATCTCTTGGCCTGATGAGCTGGGCGCACATTAATCTCTTACCCCCCACGTCGCTTCTGCATGGGTCATAAGGCGGGGTAAAACTCAGTTTCAACCGCCTTTGTTTGGTGACGATTTGTTAATTGCAGCGTCTGCATGATGACAAAGACGTGTATAACAAGTCGCTTTCCGCCTCAGATATCCGCACTACCAGTGGCTTCTTGAAACCGTTTCAGGCTTGGCAGTGAAACTTCATAACACCAGGTACTTGTAGATAGTCCACCCTCAGGTGTTGTTTACCCCGACATTCCAGAGAGACCAGAAAAGTTTTCACCCTAGGATGACGTTGCAATGAAACAAAACACCGAACGGAATCACCCCATTTGGACCTGGAAAAAGCGGCCACGGATTCCGGGGGTTTAGACTCAAAATTTAGAACCAAATGAGAAGAACAATGAACTCCCTGTTTTCGGCAAGTGCCCCAGTTCATAATTCGGAGTAACTATTTTCGCGCACCTGTCAGTTAATCCGTGGAAATGTGGGAATGGATGACTCCTTCGCACATACTCGGGGACTTTTAGAAAGCCGTCAGTCTCAGTATGACTGAACGGCTGAGTCCTAATTCCCATTAACCAGGTGCGGCTTCGGTTCCCAATCCATGTAAAACAGCTACAAACCTGGGAACTAATAAAAACAACCAAAAAGCATCACATCTGCTGCATACGCGGAAACTGGGCTCCTACCGGCATGAGCCTCTCTATCTCGGCTTGCTCTCTCGGTCTACCCGCGGCTGAGACACTCCATATAGGCTTCCCCCAACGGACGACTCCTTGTAGAATTGCTGTGCTGATCAGTGGGGCCATACGAGCCTGCTTTGTTTCGGCCGAATGAAGTTTGCTTCAATAGGAGCACAACAAGGGGGAGGTGAACAGAGGTGAAGAGATATGAAAGACATGCAGACAAGACTCAGTCGTCTGCATGCCAAGACTGTATCCGCGTATCCGCTAATTCCGGGAAACACAGACCCATACACGTATCGAGCGGCAGCATTACAGCATTACGGGCAATAACTCGTGACGATTTAAGTAATCTCTGTGCGGCTATTTACATTCCTTGCGGATCAACAAGGTTACGAACAATACACTATTGCGGGGAAGGTGAGTCAAACTGTGTTGAGTGAATGCAGACAAGCCGGTGACATCATCATACCTCGTAGTCTACAAGTAGCTACAAGTAGTGTCTCAGAGATATCTTCACTGGGTCTGAGCAAAGGAGCTTCGACCTTTATTGCTCGAATACTTGCTCAGACGGGGATTGACAGCGCCCGACACCGGTCAGGGTTGCTCTCTTTGCCTCACTCAAACGTCTATGGCCAGGATAGGTGGCTAATTTGCAAGGTGTTTAGAAGCAAGGAGACAATTCCGACTCATTCCGGTGGAGCATGAAACGTCGTCTACTTGTTGCACTAATTAGTGCCTGGGAAAAAGCACCTTACACACGTATGCACTGTGGGTCCCACCTTCAGGCTAGAGATATACGCCCGGAGCATGTAGCATATTGACAATGGTCACAGAGAGTCTTCTCGTGTTTCAGCGTACACTACTCTGTACAAAATCTACTTGTACAATCGCGGTTATAAAGAATATTCATTTATCGTTATATCGTTAGACTAATCAGACACTAGGAGGGTCGCTTCCAAGTCCAGATTCGTCCATCCTTTCCAGCTGCAATCACTCGATCGCTCAGGAACTCCAGATACGTCAGAGGCTCGCACTCCTTGTTGGCAGGCTTCACGGGGAGACTGACTACAGGCTGAGACAGCTGAGCAGAAGGCTCCAGACGGGACACAAAGGGATGAATCAGGGTGCCATACTGGTCAGGCTTGGGAGCAAGAGGAGTGGCCGCAGAGTTGGATCGAGACCGCCCCTTTCGAACAGTTGAAGTGTGAATATCAACATCCCACAGGAGAAGACATCCGTCCTGACCAACAGATCCTAGACGAAGAGATCGAGGGTCGTTGATGTAAGAGTCAAAGGCGACATGACTGACGTAGGAGTTGTGGCCCTGAAGTCGAGCCATAAGCTGAGCCGGTTGGCCAGAAGCGGCACTCTCGAGTCTGTAGAGTGAAACGAGGTCATCCTGGCCACCAGTGGCCAAGTATTGACCACAAGGCGAGAAGGTGCAACACATGACACCTCCAAAGTACGACGGAAACACATCGGTAGCTTGTTCGGACATCAGGTTGATCAGTCGAGTGTATCCATCTCGTCCTGTGACTGCCAGAGTACGGTGGGAGATGGGAGAGAAGGCAATAGAGGTTAGTGGCTTTGGCGAGACGGCAAACAGAGCCATGGGGTTCTGCTTGCTCTGGTCAGTGTGGGATTTGATCACGTGACAATGTTCAATGTTCGGGGCTGATCCCTGCTTGACTCGGTTGTCCTTCTTACTCTCGACGTAAGACTGGGCAACTTCACAGATACCTCCCTCTCGATCCTTGTCGTAGACTGCGACCCAGCCGTTAGCGTGGGCAGCCACAAATCGAGAGTCAGAGTTGGGAAGCCACTTGATGTCCACAACGGCGGCCTTGCACACCTCGCCGTTTTTGTTGATTCGGTTGTACTTTCCCGTGACCAGATCGATCCACAGAATGTCGCCAGAGGAGAACCCCACGACGAGATCGAAGCCTGCCAGAGACTTTGTCTTTCGGTTAACGTCGTGGCAGAGAGGGTGAGCTCGGGTCAGCAGAATCTTGGTCAGGGCCTCGTGTCGTTGAGGATGCACGTCTGACTGGTAGTCTTGCAGGTCCAGCCACTGGAGGGATCGGTTGATGTTGGTGACCACAAAGAGTTCTCCGAGAGGTCGTTCACACAGCAGCTTGGTGAGGCCTTCTCTGACAATGGTTCGACTGAGATAGGAGGAGTTGTTCTTGACAAGCGAGTTTTTCGGTCGACTTCGCTTGCTGTTTTTGTTGTTGGTGGCAGGGCTGACTCCGAGACCGGTGCTACCGGGAGGAGTGCCGTAGTCGTCTTCGAATGACGAGTCCTGGGCTGTTTGTAAGCTGCCGACGTTGGCGGTCCATTCTGACGAAACTGACTTTTTTCGCAGGAACATGCCCAGACTGGAGGCTGAGGGGTTAGTATTGTCGATGCTCACAGCGCTTCCGGGCACGCTGATGGGCACGGAAACGGCGTTAGTGGAGGCCTGGGCTGACGATGATTGGGCGTAGATGGATGTCCCGTTGCTGTTGTCGGATCCTCGCGAGTCGACCTTGGAGAGCTCTGGACCCAGAGAATGCGAGGGTCGACGGAGCCATCCTGATCCGGAGGCAGGTGAGAAGCTGAAGAGTGATCCGCTCGATGCCGGGGTAGGTTTCTGCGGGGTGTTTTTATCTTGGAAAGCGAAAACGGTGAGCTTGACGCCGTTTGAGAATGCTTGAGGAGAAGCTGTTGTAGGAGCCAGAGGGTTGACGACCACTGGTGGAGGATCGGAAGGGTGAGGGGGAGGAGGTGCCAGATAGACACACTCCATGGGGGTGTATGTGCCCTCGGGGGCGGTGAACCCGACCGTTTCAGGAGTGGGTACACATGTAGCGTCGATGGGATCAATGTTGGGGTCTCTGTAGAGCTGGGCAGCCGTGGGAGAAGCCACGGTGCCCATGGAGTACAGACCGACGTGCTGGCCTCTCATGGGTGGTGGGGGCGGTAACAGGAACATCTTGCTGGTTTTATCCTCTTTGGCGGCTCTTGCGGTTGCGTGTTCAGGTGGTAGTTTATGGGCCTTTGGTACGAGTATGTCGTCCGTCCCAGTGCTTCGAGGCTGTGTGCAGTGTGCGCTGTACGGAGTTTTATGTATGATAAGGGCCCGTTGGGAGAGTTGGGATTTGGCAGGGGGGATGGGGATGGGGAGAGCAGTGGTGTAATCGTGCGACTAAGTACGATGGTTTGGTGACTATGGATAGATATAAATCAAGCCACTTTGCTATTGGCTCTAAATAGTCCGGCTAGTGCGACGCTCTGGACCTTCCCTGGTGTTCTCTCTCTCCTCTTCGTTCTTGGCCTATGGGCCGTTATCTCCCTTGTTCCTGCTGGATGATCGTCTAAAGTTCGTAAGGCGCTGGTGAGTGAGAATCGACTTAGGACAAACTGACAGTGAGAGGGTGTTAAGACTGTGAGATGAGCTCCAAGTGCAATTACTATAGCTACAGTACTTCACCTCTTGCTCTTCCGACTCTCTATCTCATCAAAAGCTCGCTTAAATCGTTCCAGTTTGGGTTCTTCAAATGTCAACGAAAGTTTAATTTGCGGGGATACCAAGAATACGCAAGAATACGGGCACGTCTAATTACCACCTTGAACGGCTGTTTTGGGGGTTTGTAGAGCCCCACAAGCTCAGATCTGGTAGAATAGAAGAGCGCGGATTGCTTTTTGTCTTCTGAAGATGACTACTAGGAACGAGGACGCTGTTAATTGCAGTTTTTCACCGTTAGATGCTTGTCTGGATCGTCTTTGTCTGTCTTTAATTGCCGCTGCAGCTGTGCCGCGTCGTTGAAAACTCGGGGAAGATGTCCTCGAGTGATCCAGTAGCGATTCGGACTCATTTGTATGGAGAAATTGGGTTGTATTTGCCAGTTGATTCAACTGAAGTTAAGCACTTCTTTACTTGACGAGAGGTGGCCAAATTAATTTTTCTCGGCTACTCTCGTTTGGCGTGCTAACTGACATCAACTAATCCCAAGTAAATATTTGGGGCTGCGGGAGATAGAACCATATCGCGCTCTTGTGCTCGTAATGTCTGGATTCTTTCTGAAGACTTGAGCTTCTCTCCATCCGGTTATCTGAAAAAGCTCAGCTTCTGTAGTTCCCCCGGGTTACTCAATTTAAAGCGATGTAGATGAACATTCTCCTTTAACCAACCTCAAGGAATTCTGGGAGAGGAGCACCATAGGATTGGGAGGCCCAAATCTACACAGTCAGATCATGAATTCACAGTCGCTTCAACATGAGCTTTACTTCTCTATCCACGATGATAATTCATCATCGAATCCGCACATCCGCCAATAACTCCACACCCTGAACGGAACCGTTGCTGTGGAAACATCACGAGCCCCATGCGTCAATCATGTACATACTCCACACAGGACGATCGAAAACAAGACACGTCGATACCACGCTCGAATATGTGGTTGGGGCTAGATTTTCTAGGTGGTAATGAGCCAAGGGAAGATATTGAAGATGCCTCTAGTGATGAGGTCACGTGACTTTCACTGATTCCTCAATTGTGGACAATCTCACTTTCAAAAATCGTCATTTTTACACAAGACAGCCAGAAATAGATATAGGAGAAAAATACAAAACGAATGATACCATACACAACATGCCTGGCTCTTTTAACACTTATTTATCACGATCAAACCATTCTCCGACTCACGCGCATTTTTGGCACGTTACAAATAAAGTTTCAGTACACCTAATCTCACGACTCACGAAAATAACACTCCTTACCCGCGCTCGGTATTCTACAAACACACATTACTGAGGGCCCTACATTGACATTCGTTCACAATGTGAGTATTGTGCACACGCCAACGAGCCTCTCTGACTCGGTTTTCCCCCCATCACCTTACTAACTCAGGCCGGTATCACAGGACCAAGTCACGGCCCATGTGAAGAGTATCATTACTACTCTGCTATCGGCACAACCTCAGAACTTGACTCTCGATCTCACCTGTGAGCTTTTCAACCCAGGAGATGTGGCTGCTCAAGTTCTCTTTGTTTCAAACGGGAATGCTGAAGACAATTGTGAGTATTGGAGGAGATCAGGAAGGAGTGTGGCAAATCAGACTGACTAACCCTAGACATCATTTCCCAGCGCCCTGAATCGGGCTCGAGTTTGGTTTTGATTAAACCATATGGAGTCTTGGAATCGCTGTCCCATCTCCAGGTCATGAACATTGCGTCGTCTTCGCTTGATTCATCACGTGACAAGGGCCTCCAGTTCGTGCGGAAGAAACTAGCCGAGCTGGAAATGTCCTTTCACCACCTGGAGAACGACGTGACGATCCCAGACGTGGATTTGGAGATTCATCCTGCGATCGAGGATGCTATCGCGAAGGAACAGGGTGCAGACGATCTCACGGAGCTCGATGCCAAGACCCTGAACGAGCTCCAGACTTGCGTAAACTCTTGGATCAAACAGATCCAGACCGTTACCAAGCTTGACAGAGATCCTGCCGAACCTGGATCCTCCACCGCAAGTGAGATCAACTTCTGGCTCACTATGGAAGATAAGCTGGACTACATTAGCAAACAGCTGGACGCCAAGCCTGTCACTCTTACTCTTGACGTTTTGAAGAATGCCAAGCGATTCCACGCAACTGTCTCTTTTTTGTCCGATACAGGCCTGAAGGAGGCTCAGGATATGGTATCGAAATACAATGTGCTGCTGCGTGACTTCCCTCTGGACGAGCTCATGTCTGCTGATTCCCTGGATACTTTGACGACTTCGCTTGTGTCTGTTTTCAACCACGTGAACAAAAAGTTCCGATTGTCCACCTACCCCGTGTGGCGATGCCTGGCTCTTGTGGGCTGTGTCAGCGGAGACTTTGACAAGCAGATCAAGGTCATTTTGAGCCGACTGGAACTCAGTCTGATGCAACTACCCAGCACCGAGTTCAACCAGGTCATCGACTCTGTCAACAACGTCTTCAATGTGTGGAACGACCTTAACAAGGAATTCACCAATGCTGCACGTGACGTCTCTCGACGACGACAGGGTACTAGCCTGGGTGAGAAGTTCATTCCCATCCGAGTCAAGATTCGACATTCGGAGACCCAGAATCGAATTGCTTACATTGCCAACTTCCGACAGGCCCACGAGTCTCTGGTTGCTACTCTAGGAAAGGTATCCGAGGCTGCAGGGGTTGACATTGATGAGATCACTACTGGCTACGAGCTGGTGAGGAACGTTCCTGATGTTCTTGACGTCTCTCCCGAAGCTCTAGCTCAGTGGAACAGACTGGAGGAAGGCTACAACAACGCCACCGTGTCTGTGGAGCGGTCCATCATCAGCATTCTTCGAGATCGACTTGCTTTGGCTAAGAACTCGACCGAGATGTTCCGGGTGTTTGCCAAATTCAACTCTCTCTTCATTCGACCCACCATTCGTGGCGCCATTCACGAGTACCAGTCTCGTCTCATTGAGAATGTTAAGCATGATCTTGTTGAGCTGCAGCAAAAGTTCAAGAAGAAGTACGGCAACTCTGAGACCTTTGAGATGGCCAAACTGAGAGACTTGCCTCCCGTGGCAGGAGCCATCATCTGGATGAAGCAGCTTGAACGTCAGCTAGATCTGTACATGTCTCGTGTGGAGAGTGTACTGGGTGCTGGGTGGCAGCACTACGCTGACGGTAAGGTGCTCCATGAGGAGTCTGTAGTGTTCAGAAAGAGTCTGGACGCTAGAGTCGTGTACGAGGCTTGGATTCGAGGAGTCAAGTCTCGGGGCAGTGGAGGCCAGGTTTTCAAGATTTCCCGTGAGTCACGTGAATCTCAGGCTCTGGTTCTGTCCGTGTCCTTCTCCCCTACCTCCATTACCCTGTTCAAGGAGGTCAGACACCTGCTCAACATGAAGTTCCAGGTTCCTCATACACTGGTATCGATGGCCAACGACGCAAAGACCATGTATCCCTTCGCCGTCAGTCTGATGGACAGTGTTCAGGTGATGGACCGGACCCTCTCAGTGATTGAGTCACGTGATCTTCCCCGTGAGCTGCTGTTTGGCTTTGAGAATGCCATCTACAACCTCGTGTCTCGTGGCATGTCGACCAACTGGGACGACCTGCTCCACATTGACACCTCCGGAAAGAACCAGCACCAGCGGTTCGTGTACAAGCTTTCGGACGCTGTGCACACTCTGCTTACTAAGAGTGAGCGACTGGGCGAGGTTTGGGGCCATGTCATCAGCAACCTTCTGGTTGAGCTTGAGTCCTGCGATTTCTCTCGAGACGAGTTTGCCAAGGTTCTGGCCAATCTCCAGGCCGCCTACGACTCTCTGGAGCACGATGGATTTGCCAACATGCAGGCCTTTGCCAAGACTCTTAACCTGAAGATCAAGACTATTTTGGAGAAGAGACTGGGACAGGAGTACGCTCAGTTCTTCGACAAGACGGAGTTTGGAAACCACGTCATGGTGCTCAAGAATAACGTCATCTGCGTCGAGCCTCCCCTGCAGGACTCCCGTGTCCAGTTTGTGGGCCACGTCATGCAGCTCAAAAACACAGTTGCCGGCCTGACTCAGATTGAGGGAGTCTCTCGGGTCTTTGACGGTGGAGTCCAGACTTACGAGAGCTTGATGGACGATAGCAAGGCTCTGGCTTCGCGTGAGAAGTCTTCTCGAGATCATGCTTCTTCTCGAGATCTCTATCTGACGTTTGATCATGCCTACTCCGCTGCTTCGGCCTATATTTCCAAGTGGGCCCACTTCCAGTCGCTTTGGACCCTTTCTCCCGATCACGTGATTTCCATCTTGGGCGACGATCTGGGCAAGTGGCTGGCTGTGCTTCAGGAGATTCGAAAGTCTCGAGCTTCCACGTTCGATTCCAACTCCAGTCACGTGGCCTTCGGAAACGGCGAGGTCTTCAAGCTCGACATTGGTCACGTGACTTCCCGAATCTCGTCCAAGTACGATGCCTGGCAGTCTTCCATTCTCCAAAAGTTTGCCGAGAAGCTCTCTACGCAGTCTCGAGATCTTTGTGGTGAGATGGACCGAATTCGAGCCGATTTGGAGCCTTCTGGAATCGACTCCAGTGTCGAGAAGACTCTCGAGTTTGTCACCTGTGTGGTCAACACTCGAAATGAGAAGCTTCCTGACTGGGAAAGCAAGGTTGGTCTGCTCAAGACATGTCAAAACACCCTGATTCGAAACAGATTTGTGTTTCCTCAGGACTGGCTGTATGTGGACCATGTTGAGAGTCTTTTCGAGACCCTGCAGGAGCTCATTGAGACCAAGGAGGGTATCATTGACGGACAGCGAGATGCTCTCAAGAGCAAGATCACGGTGGAGCTCGGTCGGTTTGGAGACCGAGTTGAGAGCCATGTTAGTACCTGGGCTGAAACAAAGGAGCAGGGTCTGGGCCAGACTGGTGATAAGTCTCGGGAGCAGTCTCGGGAGCTTCTCCAAAAGCACCTTACCACCACAAACAAGTTGCTGCACGACTTTACTGTCTTGGAGAGTGCCTCTCGGGCCTTGGATATCCCTTGTCATGTGACGTCTGCCAGCGAGACTCTCAATGTGGTTGCTGGAGAGATTCAGGACTTCATCACCGTGTTTGCTACCCTGGAGTCTGTGTGGAAGGGTGTTGATGAGCTGCGAGAAATGTCCTGGCATGTTATTTCGGTCCGAAAGCTACGGTCTGTCATTGATGGTCTAGTGATTAGTTCCAAGTCCATGCCTTCTCGAGTTCGTCAGTACGCTGCATTTGATCACGTGCAGCAGGAGCTCAAGTCGCTGCTGAAAACGCTGCCTCTGATTAGTCAGCTCAAGTCCGACGCGTTCAAGACCCGACATTGGGAGCAGCTGGCGAAGATGGTGAAAAAGCCCACTCTGCGGCTTAGTAACCACCTGACTCTTGGCAACGTGTGGGACTGTGGTCTGGATCTCTACGAGACTCAGATCAAGGCTCTGATTGCTCAGGCTCAAGGCGAGCTTGTTCTGGAGGAGTTCCTGGCAGGTGTCCGGTCCACGTGGTCGAACCTGACTCTCAATCTTGTCAATTTCAAGAACAAGGTGCGGCTCATCAAAAACTGGGACGAGATCTTCATCACCTGTTCTGACCATATGACTGGCTTGCTGGGAATGCACAACTCACCTTACTTTAAGGTGTTTGAGGAGGAATGTCATGGATGGGAGAACAAGCTGTCTCGGGTTCAGACCTTGTTTGAGATTTGGATCAGTGTTCAGAAGCAGTGGGTCTATCTGGAGGGGCTGTTTGGAGCTGAGAATGGAAGTGAGGTTCGGGCTATTTTGCCCCTGGAGACATCGCGATTCGGTAACATCAATGCCGAGTTCATGTTGCTGTGGAAGCAGGTGTACAAGAGTCCTCTGATTGGCGATGTCATCAATATTGCCCAGATTGACGAAACCCTTCCTCGGTTGAACGATGCTCTGGGCAAGATCCAGAAGTCTCTTGGAGAGTTCCTCGAGCAGCAGCGACAGCTTTTCCCTCGTTTCTACTTTGTTGGAGATGAGGATCTTCTGGAGATGATTGGTTCGCCCACCACTCTCAACAGTCATGTCAAGAAGATGTTTTCAGGCGTATCCTCCGTCGACCAAGATGAGGACGGCCGCATTCTCGGCGTGGTTTCTCGAGAGGGTGAAGTCGTTCCCCTACTGGCTCCCATCACTACTCTTGGAGTCAAGATTGAAACTACCCTGAAACATCTCGAGAGCGGCATCAAGTCTTCTCTCAAGCATCTGTTGGGCTTGGCTCTGGAGGATTTCGATACGGAGTTCTCTGCCAAGCAGTTCATGATCTGGATTCAAAAGTACCCTGGTCAGATTGGATTGCTGGCCCTGCAGATTTGGTGGACTGCTGCTGGCGAAAAGAGCGAGTATGCAGCAGCCCGAGACGCTTGTGTCAACATGCTTGGCCAGCTAGCTGAGCATGTTTCACGTGACTTGATCCCCCTGGACCGACTCAAGTGTGAGAACTTGATCACTGAGTTGATTCACTTGCGAGACTCATGTGACGAGCCGTCATCTAACGGAGATGGTCTTGCACGTGATGCCAACAGTTATGATTGGCTCAAGCTTATGCGATTCTACCGGGACGAGGCCGGAGAGGTTACTGTGCGTCAGGACCTGGCCGCTTTCCCTTACTCGTGGGAGTACCTTGGAGTGCCTCCTCGTCTTGTTTCGACTCCTCTTGTCGACGCTTGTTACCGGTGCATGACTTCTGCCCTTGCTTCCAAGCAGGGTGGTTCTCCCTTTGGACCTGCTGGTACCGGTAAGACCGAGTCGATCAAGAGTCTGGGCCAGAACCTCGGAGTGTTTGTGCTTGTCTTCAACTGTGACGAGTCGTTCAACTTCCAGGCCATTTCTCGAATTCTGGCGGGTATTTGCCAGGCCGGTGTGTGGGCTTGTTTCGATGAGTTCAACCGACTGGACGAAAGCAGTTTGAGTGCCGTCACCAGTTTGATTGAGGTCATCCAAGGCGGACTGGCACGTGACGTGGACGCTTCACGTGAGCGAGTTTCCCTTGGGTCTCGTGATATCACTCTTTTGCCCTCCACTGGTATTTTCATCACTCTCAACCCGGCTTACCTCGGTCGATCCACTCTTCCCGATAACCTCAAGAAGCTCTTCCGACCCTTCTCCATGGCCAAACCGGACAAGGAGGAGATTTGTCAGGTGGTGCTGTACTCTCAGGGTTTCTCTGAGGCTCGAAGCCTCGCCCAGAAGGTGGTTCCATTCTTTGAGCGTTGTGAGAAGGATTTGAGTGAGCAGAAGCATTATGATTGGGGTCTGCGAGCAGTCAAGTCTGTGCTGAGAGGAGCCAGAACACGTGACCAGCCTCATGATGAGGCAATTGACGGATCCGAGGATCTCGGTGTTCAGACGGCTTCCATCACCCGGTCGCTGCAGACTACAATCTGCCCCATGCTTGTGGAGGAGGACAGTGCCAAGTTTGGTGCGATTTTGGAGGACATTTTCGGTGCGGTCGAGCCCGTGGAGATTTCGCAGGAGTTGGAGTTCCGACTGGTGGAGAGTGCGGCTCAGCATGGATACACGCCGTCGCCTTCTTGGATCACTAAATGCGCCCAGCTCAACGATCTCATCGCCAACCATCATGGTGTCATGCTTGTTGGTGCTGCTGGTTCGGGCAAGTCTGCCATTGTCCAGACTCTCGGTACCAGTCTTGGTGCCAAGATCAGCGTGATTGACCCCAAGGTGATGAGCAAGGAGGACCTGTACGGTGCTCTGGATGCCACTACGCGGGATTGGAAGGACGGTGTGTTCACCAGCATCTTGCGTAACGTGATCAACAATGTCACTGGAGAAAGCTCTCGTTCACCCCATTGGATTGTGTTTGACGGTGACGTTGATCCCGACTGGGTCGAAAACCTCAACTCCGTTCTCGACGACAACAAGGTGTTCACTCTGGCGTCTGGAGAGCGATTGCAGCTGCCTGACCATGTCACCATCTTGTTTGAAGTCGACTCTCTGCAGTACGCCACCCCTGCCACCGTCTCTCGATGTGGTATGGTGTACGTGGGTGAGAACGTGATCGACAAGCGAGATTTGGTGGACCACCATCTCAAAAAGTTTTCTGCCAAGAAGCTGGACGTTGACGTCGCTTTGGAGTTGCTGGATTCTGGCTCCAGACTCCCTGTGTGGACTTCTCTGGCCGAAGCAGCAGCTGGTGTCGCCAGTCTGGACGGTGCTGTTGATGGAGTGGTCACTTCTTCGAGAGCCTCTTCAACTCCTCCTCCAGATACTCCCGAGGCTATTGTTTCGGCTGCCATGGTGACTCTCACGGCCTGTGCTCTGACTCACATTGACGCCATTCAGACCCAAGCTGGGTCGTTTACGCATGTCATGGAGTTTACCGCCATCCGAGCCGTCTCTACACTCTTTGCCTTCGTGGAGGATGCGTGCAAAAGTCTGTTGGCTGCCCAGGTGACTCTGTCGCACGATCAGATGAACGCCTACCTGACTCGTCGCTTGGTGTTGGCCCTGATTTGGTCCTTTTCTGGAGACTCTCGTGACATGGAGCGTCAAGAGTTCTCCAAGTTCCTGTTTGAGAAGGTGTTCATGGGAGTTGCTGCCCTGGCAAGTGTCAACTATGCTGAGTTGTGCATTGAGGAGACCCTGAACCATGAGGTGACCTTTGAGGGTGCCTGGACTCGATACCATGTGGCCGATACTGCGCTACCTACACACGCCATCACCAACCCCAACACCATTATCCCTACAACAGACACCGTCAAGCATGAGCACATCATCTACGGCCTGCTGAGTAGTCACAAGCCTGTGCTTCTTTGTGGTCCTCCTGGTTCCGGTAAGACCATGACGCTGTTTGGTGCGTTGAGACGGTCTGATCGGTTCGATATGGTGGCTCTGAACTTCAGTAAGACCAGCGATCCTGACCTGGTGTTGAAGACCCTGTTCCAGCGATGTCAGGTGAGCACTGGCAGCCATGCCTCGGGCTCTCGTGGCCCGGTTCTTTCACCTCGAACCCCCGGAAAGTGGATCATTCTCTTCTGTGATGAGATCAACTTGCCTTCACGTGACCAGTACGGCACCCAGCACGTGATTTCGTTCTTGCGACAGCTCATTGAGAAGAACGGGTTCTGGTACAACAACGAGTGGACCACTCTGGAACGGATCCAGGTGGTGGGCGCTTGTAATCCTCCTGAGGACGTTGGCCGAAACGTGCTGAGTCAGCGAATCTTGCGACACGTGACTCTCGTCAACGTCGGGTACCCTGGAAACGAGTCTCTGAACCAGATTTACGGCTCCTTCAACAAATCTCTGTTGAAGTGCATCCCTTCTCTGGCCGGTTACGGTGATCAGCTGACTAAGACAATGATCTCTTACTACCATTCTTTCAGCGATGTCTTTACCAGTGCTAGCCATGTGCACTACATCTACAGTCCTCGAGAGTTGACTCGGTGGTCTCGGGGAGTGTACGAGGCCATTAGTCAGCTGGAGACTCTGTCTGTTGATGGTCTGGTTCAGGTTGTGGGCCATGAGGGTATGCGACTGTTCTTGGATCGGTTGGTGACTGATGAAGAGCGGCAGCAGGGTCTGGCTATGCTTGTCAATGTGCTTTCTCGTGAGTTCACCTTGGGATCGGCTCATGTATCCAGTCTTCTCACAGACCTGCTCTTTTCCAACTGGACCACTAAGCACTACCTGCCCATCTCCAAGGAGCTCATCACTTCTTACGTCACGTCTCGTGTGCCCACCTTCTGTGAGGAAGAGCTGGACACCCCCTTTGTCCTCTCTGATGATGTCATTGAGCACATTTTGCGAATCGACCGTGTTCTGCGACAGCCCCAGGGTCACATGATTCTGATCGGAGAAGCCGGAAGTGGCCGAACCACCATGACTCGATTTGTCGCTTGGTTGGCTGGTGTCAAGTGTTTCCAGCTGCGAGTTTCCCGAGACTACCAGGTGTCTGACTTCGACAGCGACCTTCGAACCCTGCTTCTCAACTGTGTTTCTCAGAAGATGTGTTTCTTGTTGAACGAGGCTGATCTCACTCCTCTCTACCTTGAGCGAATGAACACTCTGTTGGCCAATGCCGAAATCCCCGGTCTTTTCCAGGACGATGATTGGTCCATGTTGATGAGCCATGTGCGTCAGGAGAGTTCCAAGGCTGGTATTCTCCTAGATTCTGACCAGGAAGTCTACGAGTGGTTCACCCAGAAGGTTGTGGAGAATCTGCACGTTATCTTGGTGACTCAGAAGGGTATTGATCTGACCTCGTCTCCGGCTCTGCTCAATAGATGTGTGCTGAACTGGATGGGCAACTGGAGTGGCCAAGGAGTCACCCAGATGGCCGAGAAGATGTGCCAGCAGCTCGATGTTCCTACCGACACGTTGCAGGTGTTTGGTTCTCTTCACGTGACGCCTGATCTGTCGCTTGCTTCCATCAAGCTCTTCATCAAGGTGTATCTCGAGAAGAAGGCGCAGCTGCAGCAGGAGCAGCGGCATCTGAATTCTGGAGTCGACAAGCTCAAGGAGACCGTGCTGGCAGTGCGGGAGATGGAGCTCAAGCTGGAAAAGTCCAAGGTCGAGCTGAATGCCAAGACCGAGGCTGCCCAGCGAACTCTGCAGCAGATGATCACCAACCAGAATGATGCCGAGAAGAAGAAGCAGGCCAGTCTGCAGATCCAGGAGTCCCTGGAAAGCCAGAAGGAGGAGATTGCGCGACGACAGGAGGTTGTGGCCAAGGATCTCGCTCTGGCCGAGCCTGCAGTCATCTCTGCCAAGAAGTCTGTCTCCAACATCAAGAAGCAGCATCTCACCGAGCTGCGTTCAATGTTGAACCCTCCCGAGACGATCAAGCTCTGCATGGAGAGTGTCTGTGTCATTCTTGGATACAAGACCTCTTCTTGGCGAGATGTTCAGGCCATCATTCGTCGAGACGACTTCATTTCTTCCATTGTCAACTTTGACTCGTCGCAGATGGACTCTCGTCTGCGTCTTACCATGGAGCGAGAGTACCTGTCTCGTGAGAACTACACTTACGAGGCTGCCAACCGAGCTTCCAAGGCCTGTGGTCCCCTGCTGCAGTGGGTTGTGGCTCAGATTCAGTACTGTGAGATTCTGGAGCGGATTTCTCCTCTCAAGGAGGAGGTGGAGATGCTTCGACACCAGTCTCAGCAGACTCAGGCCCAGGCTACCGCCATTTGTGATATGATTGATGAGCTCGAGGGAAAGATTGATGGATACAGAACCGAGTATGCCGGTTTGATTGGAGAAAGTGAGCGGCTCAAGGATGAGCTGGCGACTGTTGGAGAGAGAATCACCCGTTCTCGGGATTTGGTCACTTCGCTTAGTGACGAGAAGCAGCGATGGGCCAAGTCCATTGTTGACTTTGACTCCAAGCTGGCCAACCTGGCTGGCAACTGTCTCATCTGCGGCTTTGCTTTGGCCCGATGGGGTGGACTGAGTCAGAAGCAGCGAGGCGAGCTTTTGCAGGCTGTGCTTACTCAGCTCGATAGTCGACACGTCAAGTACAACCTTCCTACTCAGGATGAGATTCTGGCGTTCCTCGACACTCCCGACCTGTCTCATCTTCCCTCTCGAGACCCTCTGTCGGTGGAGAATGCTGTTATTGTGGAGTCCGCCTCTACGTACCCTCTGATCATTGACCCCACTGATCGAATTCGGCAGTTCCTGGTCAAGCAGTACAAGCCAGTCATCACCTCGTTCTTGGACTCGGCGTTTGTGAAGCATCTGGAGACCGCTCTTCGGTTTGGCCAGGTGATTCTCATCACTGATGCCGAGTATTTGGACCCGGTCATAAACCCGGTTCTCAACAAGGAGTACCACAAGACTGGAGGTCGAACTCTCATTCAGTTGGGCAAGAGCTTGATTGACTTCAACTCCAACTTCAGACTGTTTTTGCTCTCGCGAGATTCTTCTCCTGCCAGCTTCTCTGCTCACGTGACGTCCAGAACCACCCGGGTCAACTTCACGGTGACCGATGCTTCTCTGGAGCGACAGCTGAGCAGCCATGTCTTGGCCAAGAAGCGGCCCGATGTGGACGAGAAGAGAAAGTCTCTCATCAAGCTTCAAAACGAGTGTCAGGCCAATCTGCGAGCCTTGGAAGCCGATCTCTTGGCTTCTTTGGCCGAGTCCGAGGACATTCTCGGCAACAATGCCGTCATGGTGAAGTTGGAGAAGCTCAAACAGGAGGCTAGACACCTCACTCAGCAGGGCGAAGAGGCCCAGGAAGCCCTTGGCCATGTCGATCTGATCACCAAGCAGTTCGATCCTCTGGCTCAGGCTGCTACACGTCTGTTTGCTGTCTTGCAAAAGCTCAGCAGTGTCAACCAAGTGTACAAGTTTTCTCTGGAGTTTTTCTTGCAGGTGTTTTTGGAGGTCATTTCAACGGACTGCGATGACGTTCAGATTCTCACCAAGCAGCTCTTCATTGCTGTCTACAAGCAGATCGCTTCGGCTCTCTTCTACAAGGATAGGTACATTTTCTGCTTGTTGGTGATCGAGGCCTTCACTGGGGAGCGTGATCACGTGACTGCCACTGAGGATCTCACTCAGATCATCACTTCTCTTGGAGTTCATCACTTTGGTGAGCTTCAGAGTGAGACTCTGGATGAGACCGTCACCGATAACAACCATCTCATCATGATGGTGAGCCGAGGTGGAGCTGATGCCACCCATCTGGTCCGAGACATTGCCCAGAAGACGGGAATGGCTACTCAGACCGTGTCCATGGGTTCACTCGAGTCCCAGAATACGGCTGATAAGAGGATCCAGGCCGCCTCACAGTCTGGTGGCTGGGTGCTTGTGCAGAACGCTCATTTGGAGCGACAGTGGCTGACCAAGCTGGAGAAATGGCTGCGTCTCAACGTTGGACGACACCATTCCTCTTTCAGGCTGTTTGTCTCGTTTGACGAGGCATCCTGTGATGTGGTTCCTAGCACCTTGCTGTTGATGAGCCGATTGGTGGCTTGTGAAACGAGTTCTGGTGTCAAGGCAGGTCTCGATATGGTCTGGCGAAATACCAAGGACGCCAAGCCTGTTGAGCTCACGCGTCTCAACTTCCTGGCCAGCTGGCTGCATGTCTGCATCGTTGACTTGGCGCGTTTTGTGCCTCTGGGCTTTGCCAAGAACTACGGTTTCCATGAGGGAGACTTGGCAGCCAGTTTGCGGGCTATTGGTGGATGGGTTGGTCACGTGAGTGGACAGAGAGACAATATTGCCCCTCAGTCCATTCCCTGGCACGCGGTTGTTTCGGTACTTTCTGACATTTACAGTGCCAAGATTGACATTGCTGCGGATCTGTCCCGATTGCAGCAGATGGTCAAACAGGTCATGACGGTGGACTACTTTGACAACGAGTCACGTGATCTGGGCCCGTGCAAGCTGACGACTGGCTCTCGGGTTGCTGATTTCCAAACTTGGGCCAACGAGTTGCCTGTGCAGGACGCTACCTGGCTTGGACTGCACGAGTCTGCTGATGAGGAGCTGCGAGTGGTAGAGGCGGGACGAGTGGTGGGATTTGTGGAGGAGTTGAGAGACTAGGAGAAGGAGGAAGGATTTTGTGTATGATTGTTATTGATGATTAATTGATTATGTGTTTATGTGACTGTAGTCAGTGGAGCATATTAGGCTACTTGTATGGAGTTTCAGAGTAGCGAGACGTGTTTATCTCAACATTTTTGTACTACAAAGCGTCGTTATTGTTGTACCATTGGAACCAGCTTACACGCTGAGCAGAATGGTATGATTTTGGTCATAGGTCGTCATAGTAAAATAGGGCCCTAGCTAGAGGCCGCTACAAATAAACACCTACCAACTCTATAGTACTATTAGTTAGCTACAGGATACACTTTATACGTCAGAATTAATTGAATCACTTACAGTACTAACTTCCCCGCTCAGTCGTCGAGATCGCAAATTTCATCGTCCTCCTCTTCTCGGAACAAGAAGGGCTTGAGAGTCGACTCGTAATAGGTAGGACGGGGGTTAGTGGCAGGGTTTTGCTGGTTGACCTTGGCAAAGTACTTCTCATACACGTTTCCATCGTAAGAGCCAATGGGAGCGTTGATGAAGAAGTCAGAAAGACCAAAGGCGTCGGTGAGTCCAATGACCTGATCACGAACAGCAACACAGAGCTCGTCCACCAGACCATTGATGGTGTCAATGTCGCCAGGAGTAAGAATGTTCTCACGCAAGAAAATGCCAGTGTCCTCCTCAATGGACCAGAGGGCAAACAGGTTGGCAAGTTTCAGCAGATGGGGCTTGATGTCGTCCTTGGCCGTGGCGATTCGAGCGTAGAAAGACGAAATGAGATGCTGTCGAGTGTGGATTCGAGCACACTGGAATCGCTGCTGAGAGAGCTCCTCAAAAGCCTGGTCAGGGTTGAGGGTCTTGACCAGCTCCTGGTACTTCTCGGTGGTTCTGAGAATGTTGTTTCGAGAAGCGGTTCTGAAAGCCTCAACCAGGAACTCAGGAGAGAGGAGTTTCTCACGGGGAGTACCCTTGCCGTCCTGAGAGACCTTGGACTTTTCTCCCACGTACTGGATAGAGGCACCCACGTGTTTTCCTGCCAGAATCTGTAGAGCAGACTGAACAAGTCCTCGTCCCATTGACAGACACAGGACGTTGTTGTCTCCTTCCCAGGTACACTGGACGACCCAGTCAGCGTAGCCCTGGCCAAAGCCATTGTAGCCAGAGTAACCGTGTCCTCCACAGGCCTGTCGACACTCGTCGATGATCTTGGCACATGCCCAGGTGGTAAAGGCCTTCATTCCGGCCGAGGCAGCAAACAGCTCCTTTGTGTCGGTCACAGCCTTCTCCAGATCCTTCTTCTGGGCGGGGTCATTAGGGTTGAGAGCTAGGATTCGATCGGTGGTCTCGATCCAGGTCTTCTGAGCCTCATCAGCTCCCATCTTCATAGCGTAGCAGTAAGCGAGAAGAGGTAGCAGTCGGCGCTGATGGTACGGGTAGTCAATGATTTTCGTTTCCTTGGTGTCTCCAGAGGTTCCAAACTGTCGTCTGACACAGGCGTATCGCAAAGCAATGGTGAGGAACCGCTTGGACACGTGGAAAGAGTCTGCAATCATGGAAACTCGGCCTCGAATGAGGGCTCCATAGGTGAGCTGGTCGAGGGCAGGCTTGGTAACCACCCCAGTATCAGAGACCTTGGCGTATCTCATGAGCATGTTCTGTCTGGGGATTCGAACATTGGTGAACTGGATCCAGCCATTGTCCACACCATCTCGGCCCATTTTCTTGCCAATGTCTCCGATTGAGACACCGACCTTGAGACTGTGGTCGTGGACGTTTCGCAGAGGAACCACAAAGTTTCGGGTTCCATAGTCCTTGCCGTGGACAATCAGCTTGGCGAAACACACGCAATGGGTAGAGGTGTGAGCAGCTCCTCCAATCCACCACTTTGTGGCTCCAATGTGGGGGGTGTTGACAACAAACTCGTCGGTGTCCTGGTCGTAAGTGGCTGTGGTTTCAAGTCCCTTGAGGTTACTTCCGTGACCCAGCTCTGTCATGGCGAAGCATCCATAGAACTGCTTGACAGCCAGAGCTCCCTTCTTGACCCAGAACTTGAACTGCTCGGGAGTACCTGATCCTCGAATCGATCCAATGAACAGGTTGTTATGGATCGACAATCGGGTACGAGTAGACATGTCCACCATACCATGCAACTGGGCTCGCCAGAGCGACAGCTTTTCAGTGTCTGTGACCAGATAAGGCGCAAGGGCTGCCACACGCTCCATGGTTTGTTTTCGGGCTTGTTGGAAGTCACAGTCGTAGTCAGAAGTGACCGAAAGCACGGGATCACGTTCGATACTGCTCATGATTCTTTCGACAATCTGGGTTTCTTCTTCTCCACCATTGAGGAAGTTGGTGACATCTCTGACGGTGAATTGAGTCTTGCCTCGCTCCTTGGCCATCTCCACGGGGGGATCGGTGAAAGTGTTGGTCGTCATTATCGATTGTTAGTGTGTGTTACTTTCAAAGAGAGCTCTCTTTTTTTGTAGGAGCCGTCTATACTTTATAGTCTCGGGACTGTGGGGTAGTAAGGTTCAATGAGGATCGTCTTGGGTGGGCAATGTGAAGAGTAAATGGGACAATAGTGGTACTGTTGGGATCGCTAAGATGAGCTCTACACAGTGGAATTAACCACAGGCTTACCATTCCAACACACACCCATATATTCCCCACCTTCCTCCTATCACGCATCTCCTCTTCTCCGCACTTGCATCTCAGATGCACCACCCGGTCTCTCGTGCGTGATGAGTGTGGGGTTGGGCTAAGCCGAAGAACGACTTTCTCATCATCAGACTGTCATGAGCGAAACATTAGTGTCGATTTTCCCCACAATACGAAAGCGCAAAGCAGTCTAGAGCCTTGAGACTGTACTTTCGGCTTTTGTGACCAGATCGCCCTGCTTGGTAGTGCTGACAGTGCATGTAAACAATCGTATTGATGAAGCATCAGAGGTTCAATGTTAACGAGTGCGAGCAAGTATCGTACAGTATCGTATCATACTCGTACTGTACGAGTACCATATTGTACGTAACCGCAGCTTAGGACAAGACAATGGAAAACTATACAATGCAAATAAAGGTCAAGTCCGTGTCTCTGTTGTGTGGGGGAATCTAACGGCGATACGAGATGTTTCACCATGAGATCTCGGGGTGATGTCGATCTTTTTGGTGATAAAAAAAAAGAAAGCTGAATACCAAACACTCTTGAATTTGACTGTTCGATGGCATCGATAACATCGCTTCACTCTCTCAATCCGCACCCTGCCTTCTAGCTATCTCACGCACTACACGTCCCACGAAGAGATGTCCCGAATCATGATTATTCACTCGGCACAATTCTGCATTCCGAACCCCGTCCCAAGACACCCCTCAAGAGAAGAGCGGAGACTGACGCGTAAGAAGGCTCTGGCAGAAAGGAGTCTATAGGAATCGTCTATAAACACAAGCGATCAGTACACATATTACTGGTACAGCAGTATTCTCTGGGTATATCTAGGCACTCACATTCACGCAAGTCACGTGCACACCCGAGGCAAGGGTTGCATCTGCCTTGCTTGTTTAGACGATGAGTACGACGGGGCGATAGAGTAGTGAAAATAAACCTAGAAAAATAATTATGGGATAGTCACGTGACCTTCTGGCTTTTTGATCAATTTCTCTGCTCCCCTCAAAGTACTCCGTAACTGGTACTTCCAACACCCCTCCCTGCTCTGACATTGCACGTCTAATTACTCTGCACCTAAGCAGTTATCTCAACTAAATTACAGACAAAGTTTCATATGGATTAGACCATCAAGAGTTAGATCCGACTCGTCACTACGAGCAATGTAACGAGCAGTATGAAAACGGAAACAAGTGTGTCGATTTTCTTAGCATCTCTCAAATCGCCTCGGAACTCCATCCAACGTGTATTCTCGCTTGCGCGGTACCTGAATCTATAAGGCCTGCAACGTATGCATAATTGCAGCAACTCAGATAGTAGCAACCTTTAGGTGGTGCGTTGTTACTCTGTTGGTCTTCAACAACATCACCACCATGTTTCGTTGTTGCTTGAGGACCGTGCCTCTAAGGGCAGCGCTCCGTCCTCGTGGAATGCACTCCATGAGGCCTTCCTTCACCAACAACACCCGCCAAGCCAACTTCCGTATGGCTGGAATGGCTACAGGTGTAGCAGCCGGTTTCGCCCTGGGCTGCTCCATGGTGCTGAACGACGCACCACAAGAGAAAGACGACAAGAAACAAGAGCTCACCCGAGAAGAACAGTTCTTCCTCGAATCACAGAAACAGACTCAGAACAGAAAGCTCCCCGACTACGAAAGCAGCTCCAACAAGCTGTACGTCTTCTGCCGACGATTGCTAACCCGACTGGAGGTCTGGATCTGGGACCCCATTGCCACGACATTTCGATTCTTCTACCTCTCTCTCCTTTTCGCACCCGTCCTTGTCACCATGCCCGTGATTCTCATCGGCCCTCGGGACAAATCGAAGGACAATGAACGTTACACCGCCATCTGGTGGTACGGCCTCCTCACCAAGATGATGGAGCGTGCCGGAGCCTCTTTCATCAAGCTGGGCCAGTGGGCTGCCTCCCGAACCGACATCTTCCCTCCCCAGCTCTGTGCCGAGATGAGCGACCTTCATTCTAACAACAAGGCCCATGCTCTCAGAGTGACCAAGAAGACCTTGGAGGGTGCTTTCGACATGCCCTTTGACGACATTTTCGACGAGTTTGTGGACAAACCTCTTGGAGTGGGAGCAATTGCCCAGGTTTACAAGGGCAAGCTCTCCCAGAAGGCATTGAACTCTACCAAGCAGAAGAAGGGCGAGAGAAGTCCCTCTGGCTGGGTTGCCATCAAGGTTCTCCATCCCCGGGTGTCCCAGATTGTCGAGCGTGACCTCAGTATCATGCGATTCTTTGCAAACATTGTCAACGCAGTCCCTACCATGGAGTGGCTCTCGCTCCCTGGAGAAGTCGAGCAGTTTGCTGGTATGATGCGTCTGCAGATGGATCTGGAGATCGAAGGTAAGAACCTCGAGGTTTTCAACAAGAACTTTGCAGACAAGGCAGATATCCACTTCCCTCACGCATTCCTGGAATTCACCACTCGAGACGTTCTGGTCGAGGAGTACATTGACGCTATCCCCGTGCACCTGTTCCTCGAACGGGCCAAGGACGGTGGTGGATTCGACAAGGAGATTGCCAACAAGGGTCTAGACGCCTTCCTGCAGATGCTGCTCATTGACAACTTCATCCACGCAGACCTGCACCCCGGTAACATTTTCGTCAGACTGTACAAACCCGAGTCCACCATGCACCACCTCGGCTTTGGAGATCACAACAACGCCCATGAGGACTACATTGAGATGCAGAAGGTTAACGACCACCTCAAGAGTCTCAAGCATGATTCCAAGGCGTGGGACAAGGAGGTTGAGCGGCTCAAGGCAGAGGGTTACCATGCCCAGCTCTGCATGATTGATGCTGGTCTTGTGACTGAGCTCAACGACCTGAACAGACGAAACTTCATTGATCTGTTCAAGGCCCTGGCCGAGTTCGATGGTTACAAGGCTGGTGACCTCATGGTTCAGCGATCTAGAACTCCCGAGACCGTTATCGACCCTGAAACATACGCCCTCAAGGTCGGCAAGCTTGTCTCTCAGATGAAGAGCCGAACGTTCAAGCTCGGCAACTTCAAGATCGGTGATTTGTTGACGCAGGTGCTTGCCATGGTGCGTCAACATCATGTCAGAATGGAGCCCGACTTCATCACAGTCATTCTCTCCATTCTGCTATTAGAGGGTATCGGCCGTCAGCTGAACCCTGACCTGGATCTTTTCAAGAACGCTATTCCCGTCCTGCGAGAGCTCGGAACCCATTCTGGAGACGGACGGGCTCTCTTCAGCAACGATGACATGATTTCCATGCTCAAGGTCTGGCTTGCACTTGAGACTCGACAGTTCATCTCCGCGTCGGTCGAGGAGGTCAACCAGCAGGTCAAATACGACGGACTATGCCCCAATGTCTAGAAAACATGATACACAGAGCACAGTATTTTTATATAGAGTAACTTTTAAGCATCGACGCATCTTGTACTCAGGGCAGCGCAGAACACACTATCGTACCCCTTAAAGATCAAACTCCCCTGTAAAGACTCCAATCACCACCATCATTACATCTGACCTGTCAAAGTCCAAACCAACGTCCTCTCATTGCGCTATTATTCATCATACTACATACCATGCTGTACACTTGATCATGGGTATATTCGAGCCGCATTGAAAATCCCGTAGGAACCTTAGAATGCCAAACAAGCAAAACTAAGCGGGGGTTAGCGAAGAATGGAATCTTAAAAATTACTCGGATCTACCTTCGTCTTTCTGTTAGATGCAGGATCCGACGGACCTCGGGTTCTACGGGCTCTTCACGGGGCTATCTGATGGGTGACATGAATGGTTCAAAGTGTCTGCCATCGTCTGCAACGGCACCGATCAATTGTCTTTTTGGGACAACAGATTGTAACAGTATATGGAAGCTTAAGCACGAGTTTGGGAGGTACCGTATGGTCGTTGAAGGACGGATCGATGTGTGATAATGAGGATGCATGGGCTTAGTGATTTTGATACGGGATGTGAAGTATTTTTGGATGAATAATATTTGCAGCATTCCTTCTCCACACTGAATAATCCTCCCCTCGTCTTTCTGGCTCTTGTCTTGGCCACCCAATCAAACCTGCATCCTGCAGCACACTCTGCATGGTTCCAAACCCAAAATAAATTCCGGTCCTCTCTCTGGTATCAAAGCACCACACGTTCCTGGGTACACACGAGGCTCTCATCGGCTCTTTACCATCACACCCCGGCCAGGTGATTTGCTTTCGTGATGAAATTCGGCAAGAAGTGAGTATCACAGACGAGCTGCAGGGACACAAAGTCGCCACCACGCAGACAAAACGACTCAGGAGGTACCGCAGATGAAAACGGAGGACACGACACATCTCAACAGTTATCGCGTGCCATATCCACGTGACCGATAGTTACTAACACAGCTTGAGCCGAAACCAGGTCCCCGAGTGGGCGTAAGTACCGAGGGACACACCAGCAGGGCGGAACGACGTGAGACTGGGCTAACAACAGACCCCATTACATTGATTATAAAACGCTCAAGAAGCTCATCAGAGTAGGAACAGAGAGAAGCGAGAACCCCACGGAGGCCGATTTCAAGGGTGAGTATTCAAAGGGATGTGCGTCGTCAGGGCGGGGGGATTCGGGCAGACAATTTTTGTGGCTGTTTGGATCCAGAGGCACGATAAGAGACGCCGCCAGATCGATCGATATGTGTTGTGATGAAGACTGGTGTCGTGGTTTGTGTCGTCGATGTTGGTGACACAGCTCTCATCAACCTCGTCAGCTCACTCTGCAAACGCTAACACAGAATTCCAGGCATGTCTCGACAACAACGCTCTCAAGGTGGAGGACTTCTTCAACAAGCGTTTCGACGTGTACTCCGGAGATCTCGCTGTGCTGGAGAAGAGACATCCCGTTTCCAGCATCGGCAATCTGGACGCCGATGGCTGTGTGGAGCTCCGTGACACTCTCATCGAGCTGAAGACCCATCTTCGAAAGCTTGGATGGTACGCTGAAGTCAACCGACGAGGTTTCCGAAAGATTCTGAAGAAGCTCGACAAAAAGAGCGGAGCTGACTTTGGAGAGAAGTGGGGCGTCAAGATCTTCAAGAAGCACTTCGCCTCAGGTGCCGACATTGATGCTCGACTGGCTGTCGTCGACAGCTACCTGAAGCAGCTAGGTCCTGAGACTCCCGAGCAGATGAAGAGCACCGCAGCATCGGCTGTCAGCTCCTCATCTGAGCTCGACGAAATGAAGCGAATTATTGGGGGAGCTAGCATTTCCACCGAAAACCTGGGCATGACAAAGGCCGACGGAGATCTTGCCGAGGCTGCATCTTCTGCCATCGACAAGCCGCGAGACTCTCCTCATCTGCACCAGCTTCTCGAAAAGGCCCAGGAGAAGGGCCAGCTGACCTCCCAGACTCTCAACTCGCTGCTGTACCGTGCTGTGAGCCGAGCCAACCTGCCCTGCATCAGAGAGTTGGTTCAATGGCTTCCTGCTTTCAACGCTGATGTATCCCACAGAAATGTCATTCACCGATACCTGCTTCACATCGGTACCCATCACGGGGAAAAGACGTCTACTGAAGCCTTGAAGGCTCTTTTGGCAGCCATGAAGCCTGATCAACGAGAGGCTCTATCTGCACCTGACTCTCACGGCCGAACTCCTCTGCATTACGTTTGTCAGTTTGGCCTGCTAGAGTTCTTGAAGGTGATTCTTACCTACCTCAAGGAATGGGATGCTATCACTGCCACTACTCCTCTAGATGGTCTCTCCTTCCAGGATTGCGAGGGACTGACCCCTGTTCATCTGGCTGTTCTTGGTGGACATGTTCGATGTGTCAAGCTCATCTGTGACACCACTCCCAAGCTGTCGGATGGGGCGCTTGTTCTCGCAGCCGCAAGACAGAACTACGCCGAGGTTGTCAAGGTTCTCATTGACCACGGTCTTACGTGCGGGTTCAAGGATCGAGAGGGCGAGACCCCCCTGTACATCTCTGCAAAGCTGAACCTCATGGAGACTCTGAAGGTTCTTCTCGCACATGATGTGTCTCAGGTGTCTGTCGCAGAATCATCCCGAGGATGGACTCCACTATTTGCTGCAGCTGCCGAGGGTCACACTGATGTTGTCAAGGAGCTGATGACCCAGCCTGAGTGTGATCTTCTCCGACGAGACAACGATGGCTGGCGTGCACATGAAACCGCAGCTTTTAGAGGCCACGTTGAGCTCTGCAGAATCATCATGGCAAAGCTGCCCTTGAGCGTTGATCCTAACGAGGATCTGGACGATTCGCTTTCTCAGACCCCCGATAAGCCCAAGGTGAAGGCGGTTGCTGAGATTCCTCATCCCGAAAAGACCCTTGTTCTCGTGACTCTAGGCTCTACCGATGTTAGAGACACTCGAGGATCCGTCACAGTTGATGCCAAGCCCTTCTCGGATCTTGACACTCATCTCACTCTCGTCGTTCGAGCTACTAACGTGGACCAGCCTGACGGTCAGCCCACTAGACAGTACGATGAGATTGATGGAGGAGCCGTCGAGCTTCCTGTGGAGGAGCACACCACTGAGCCCATTCGGTTCTACACCTCCGATGCATCCAAGGTTCAGGTTATCTTTGATCTGGTTCCTTCTAGAGATGATGCTGCCACCAGTGCCCGTCACGCACTTGCTCGGGGTGTCGCGTCAGTAGACTCTCTGGACCCTCTCAAGCAGTCTGGACGAAGATGTCTGCGGGATGTTCACGAGGTTCCTCTTATCGAGCGAAGCAGCATGGCTATTGTTGGCTCCGTGCGTTTCCGAGTGCTTCTTGTGACCCCCTTCTCTCACCCCAACATGAAGGTGCGTTCGCAGGAGTACTGGAACTCTCTTGCCACGCGAGTCATCGGTCACCGAGGTCTGGGTAAGAACACCAACCCCCGAGGACGTGATGAGTTGCAGCAGCAGCTCCAGATAGGTGAAAACACCCTGGACTCGTTTTTGCTAGCTTCCAAGCTGGGTGCGTCCCATGTGGAGTTTGATGTCCAGCTCACCAAGGACTTCCAGCCGGTCATCTACCATGATTTCCTGGTTTCAGAAGCTGGTATTGATGTTCCCATGCATGCTTTGACAGAAGAGCAGTTTTCCTCTCTTCATTCTCCCCCTCCCAAGCACACTGACCGTCGAAAGGGACACCGAGGCGTTCCCAAACGGTCTGAATCTCTCGATGTGGGTCGACGGCACCGTCACCGAGCATTCTCTGTGTCAGACGGTCTGGAGCGAGTCTCAGAGGGCGATAAGGCTCTTGAGTTCACTGAGCTTCAGGAGGACGACCCTGATGCAGACGACCACATCACTCACCGAATGAAGTACACCCGTGACTACAAGATGAAGGGATTCAAGGGCAATTCTCGGGGCATTTCCATCCAGGCTCCGTTCACCACTCTTCGAGAGGTCCTGCAGTCCCTTCCCCCTAACGTGGGTTGCAACATTGAGTGCAAGTACCCCATGCTTGACGAAGGCCAGGCTGAAGAGATGGAGGAGTTTGCTCTGGACCTCAACATCTGGGCTGATAAGGTCCTTGAGTGTGTCTTCGAGTATGGTGCCAACAGAGAGATCATTTTCTCGTCGTTCCACCCAGACGTGTGTCTCATGCTGAACCACAAGCAAGGAGGAGTGCCCATGATTGGAAAGACCGAAGTCAACCCTGTCGGATACCCCACCCTGTTCCTCACCGAGTCTGGAACTGCTCCCATGTACGACATTCGGGCCTCTTCTCTCCAGGAGGCTATTCGGTTCTGCAAGGACTGGAATCTCATGGGTCTCGTGTCAGAGTGCAGTCCCTTTGTCATGTGCCCTCGACTGATTCAAGTAGTCAAGCGGGCTGGTCTGGTGTGTGTTTCCTACGGCGTTCTCAACAACAACCCCGTGATTGCAAAGACTCAGATCAAGCATGGTGTCGATGCTGTCATTGTCGACAGCGTCAAGGCCGTTCACAACGGTCTGCTCGAGCCCGAAGCCAAGGCCATCCAAGAGCTTCCCACAGTGGAGGGATCTCCTCCAGATGAGTCTGCCATTGAGTAGACATCAGACTCCATCACCACTCTCTTTCAACAGTATTTATTCCGCTCACTCAACAGAGCTTTCTAATAGAATTATTATATAAATAGACCTCTTCTACTTGCTTTTGTACTGTAGTAAACTCATTAGCTATATTTGCCTATTACCCAGGCGATTTTCCTTACTCAATCATTCGGAACTCTGGGGCTCCCTTGCCCTCCTCGGTCCAGTCGATGAAATATTCATCCTTGTGCTCGTTGTAGATTCGCTGCAGCTCGGCAATGTATCGGTCGTGGTATTCCGACACCTCTTCGTCGGTGGGGTGTGGCAGATGAGGCAGATCAATGGGAGATCCCACCACAATGTTGACGGGCCGTCTGTAGGGGACGAGGCCGACATCGTAGTTGAAGACGCCTCGGGCATGCATCAGAGGAAGGGTGAAGCCAAGGAAGTTCTTGACGAATTGCTGGAATCGGTACAGCTTGGACGACTTGTCGTTGCTGACCTGGTCGTAGAGATCGTTTTCACCAAACGCCATGATAGGCACGAGAGCGACATTGCCAACCTCCATACCGAGTCGCACAAAGCCCTTTCGCTTGAGCAGCACCAGATCCATGACTCCGGGTCGGGCCAACAGACTCTCCTGGGCTCCACCAACAACAATGCAGATAGATTGGTTTCGCTTGAGAAGAGCCTTGCACGACTTCTTGGAGACAGAGGCCACTCCCAGACTCATGAGGTACTCTCTGTAGAGAGGCACTCGGAAGTTGTTGGTGAGAGTCATGAGCGAGACGGGGATACCGGGGAACAGTTTCGACCATCCGGCACCCTCTGTGGCGATTCCGCCAAAGGCTCCCATGCCAATGATACCGTGGGGGTGGTAGCCAAAGATGTATTTTCTGCCGGTGGGCTTGAGTTTTGTGGGCGACAGCTGGGGGTCGTTTTCGCCAATGATCTGGTTGGCGTAGGAGTTGAGAGATCCGTTGAGAAGAGTGGAATCAGATGCAGTGGAGCCGGCAGAGGCTGAAGACAGAGGTCGTCGGTTAGTGGTGGTGCCATTGGTGTTGCCGTTGGTTTCCGAGCCGGTGGCGTGGCCGTTGGAGCCCGTTTCTCCACGGCTGTATCTGCTGTCGTGGTTGATCCACTTGTCTGGCTGGGAGCCAGGAGAGCTGGGGGAAACAGGGGAAAGAAGAGGGTCTCGCTCGGCAGGCAGCTCCTGCTCGTTGATGGAGAGAGATCGCTTCGTGAAGGCTGGCAGAAAGTACTCGATGGTGGTGATGATGGCTCGCAGGTACTTGTTCTGTGGCCAGTATCGCTCGGCAATGAGGTGGTACTCCTGGACGTCCAGAGGGTAGTATGTGTGTGTGGGTTCCAGATCCACCGTCTTGTGCAGGGTGATGGGGAAGTATTTGCCAAAGAGCTTCCAGATGAAGAAGTTTCTGGAGATTGGCGAGTATCTCTTGACCACTCCTCCGTTCGAGGGCGAATCATCCTTGACGGCGTACACCACGTAGGCAATGACAAACGGCCAGAGTAGTGGAATTGCGCAGCATAGCATGAAAATTGTGAGGAAGGTGGGGATGCTGAAAATGTGCCAGACCAACGAGAAGGTCTCACATCGGTTGAGTAATGGCGTCGATAGCGGGGCGTATCGGATTCCCGCAATCTTGGGTGCCGTGTCGTTTTTGTCACGCGACTTGTAGTACTGTGTGTCCATCGTCATAGCTATATTTTGTGTGCGCGCGTGCGTGTGTGTGTGTGTGTGGTGCCTGTTGTTAGAGAAAAGAAACTGGGTCTTCTTCAGTTATAAGTCGACGAACAAGAGTGGAGGTTTCTTACTGGTCGTGTGTGTCGGATGTCGCGGAAGCCGTTTTATTTTGTGGCCAACTTGACGGGTCGAGGTGGTGTCGTTTGGCTGCCAAATGTGGGGAAAAGATTCAGCCTCGGATTTGACGTATAATGTCGTTTTTTGCGGGGAGGAGAGAGAATGCAAGAGATGCAGTAGCCGTCTTTTATCTTTTGGGGTCGCTCTGGTTGCTGTTCCAAAGGCGATGTGTCTTCTCGTCGACTGTCGTAGGTACTGTATGCTGTGCCTAGATATGTCGCAGACGAAGATGATTGCGCAAGGATGACGCAAGGAGAGGAGTGAGGCGGGAATGGAAGGGAGCGTTGGTAGTGGTTGGAGGAAGATGGGTTGTGGGAGAAGGGGATTTGCGAGGCCGTGACAGTGGAGCTCCGAACTGGGGTGCGATTCGCTCGGATTTGGTCGAGATACCAAAGTTTCAAGCAAGCTGAGATTTGTCCAGGTTTAAATCACAAGCACCAGCCCGTCTTTTAAGCCCCGGTCCTTGGTGCAGCTGAGATGTCCGTTTTAGCTCTGACCTTACAGTTTTGCCTCACCAGGTGATGAGGGGGTAACGTAAGGGGATATCAGTTGGCGTGGAAAAAAACTCAGTCCTGGATAGACGAAAAGAGAAAAGCAAACCATGTGAGGATTTGGAGTCGTTGCAATACGATGCCACAGGCGGGCAAAGTGCGATTTACACACGAGGAGGGGATAAGCATTTGAGATACTTGACCATTTGAGCTCAGGCGAGGATCGGCCATATCGACGAGGGGCCCTGCAAATGTGAGTGAACCGTGGTTACTGTATATCGGAGGACGGGCATTTATTACGGGCTAAGAACCGTGCTAATTTTCAAAATACAGCAACAATCGCAGGCGAAAAATGCACCTGGAGCCGCCCGCAGCTCGCAAGAAGAGATGGGACCCGATATTTTTCGCTTCCCAGCCAAAACACTGGAGCTTTTGGTGCTCTTAATTCCATGCTGACAGGCCAATGCATTAACCTTGATCGGTACACGTTTTTTTTCTGTGGAGAACCCAAGGTCTATCATCTCACACTAAGGGCACACAGAAATGCACAAACTAAACCCGGTTTGGGACGGTCGCAACCGATACGAGCCGGCTATAGCTGCACGACGCGTGTCCGGAAAATAGGATTGTCTGGCCATAAATCCGTAGTCCAGCATACTGGTTGCTTAGCTCCTCTATCAAAAGTGCCACTGCTCAGCTTTTTGGCTCTTCGCTAGTGGAAGCCTATTCTGGTTTTGAACATTGTCCAGCTACAAAATCAGCTAAAGTGAAATTCCGTGCACACAACTCTCATACAACCATCTAGCACGGTGAAACAGATAGTCTACTGGAATCCAGCTTCTTTTTTCCCCACACATGGTTCGACAGAGAGATGCGATTATTATTTGGACGGAGATGTGGGGAAAAAGTGCGCAACGGGTCTCTCTCCCTCTTTCAACGCCTGCCACGATCGATACCTGTAGTCCACCAGATGTCATCCTCGTACCTCTGCCCGTAATGGAAATACGTCATCTCGGTGGATCGAGTGTATAAGCATGTCCGTGCAGATGCACATTTGAAGCAATCAAAAGCGAAAGAACCGCAAGAAAATATTGCCTGGGTTTTCTTTCCGTGCAATCTCTCCAAAGCATATTCCATCACCGCTCGACTATACACACCTCGTATGGCCCTGTATTAATTAGACAGGCGGGTTCAACTGCAATTGTGCATGGTCTTACGGATGCATGGGCTGCCTCATTCCTCAGAGTCAAGCGGATGTAGTGCACCAAATATTTTGATAGAATTTGGCACTATCAACAATGTTCTCAAATTGATGAACCTTTATAGCTATAGGTGTGCCCGGATGGCTATTTGTACGCCTTCGAAGATGCAAGTCGAAGATGCAAGTCGAAGATGCAAGTCGAAGATGCTCCAGCAGCAGCTTGCTAGAGTCCATTTTTTGCCCTCTTGCCGTCTTGCACACCACTGTCAAGCTAAGGCATTCAGACCATGTGTCATCGAGACGCTATAAATAACAAGATGGGCAATTTATTCAATCAGCCGTGGTTAATTGCGTGCAGCCAAGCACTTGTGAGACATGAGTGTACAGCTCAAGAAGGGCTGTTATCCGTGACGAGACATATTGGTGGGCCTTGAGACGCTATGATCGCACCATATCAGAGCAGTGAAACAGTTAGCCCCAAGACCCAGGTCAATATATACTGTAAACCCAAGTCTGCAATGAAACATACTGTGCCGGTGGCTAGCCACAGGTGTATCTCACAATACGATGACAATTACGGAGGTTACAGTCTTAACGAAAACGTGCCAGGGAGTGCCGTTCACATCACTCTGTGTAGCCGAGCTGGCACCTACACTACACTTTTCGTCATACAGTAGCCAGCTACCCGTGGCTTGGTGAAGCATTGGCACTGGTGCTATGGTACAAGTAGCCGGTCTGTCTAGCCAAACAACAAACAAAAATAACCTCCCGGATTAATTCGAATATCCTTTTCGCGCGAAACCGTCGACCAGCTAACCACCCAGCAGCTACAAGGGCCGGTACCAGCTTTACACCGTATAGGTCGCGAATACCTCATTGTGTGCAGACAAGCCGTGTCGTTTGTCTCTCAGAGACACTCTGGGCCCGTGGTGCTGCTAGCTGATCTGCTAAAATGGCTGACTGACTATTTGCGATAGCACACACTAGCGGCTTTTCTAATTGCCAGTCTAACCTGCTAGCTGTGGAGAAATCTCGGGCACCCAGAGCGACCCACTCAACAGAATCGGTCTGTTAGCTCACACACGTCCTCGGTAGCTGCCAATTGCTACCATTCGTGTCTCGTAGAACGGTGTACCGGTCCCGGCCAGTCCCACCGCATTTCTTTGATCTCCTTTCTGAAGCTGTCAGATTGGAAAAAAAAGTCTTGGGCGATGTGACATCATGTCGATCACCCCCATCCATCAATTCCTGGACCAGAATCGAGAACAAAAGACACCCAAGGCAGACGCCAATCGATAATATTTGCTGACTCTCAAGCACGAAGCGCTCAACGCACAAAGACGTCGGATAGGTTTCCGCCGCCCTAGAACAAGGCTTTTAGACGGGGTGTCGGACATTCAAGCCCCCGTCAGTTAGCCACACTTACCGCATCAAATCATCAAATCAATCAACCAAGCTGTCAGACTCGTATTTGTCAGCGCCACAGGTACCTCGTGGTATCGTCAAGAGAGTTGTGCAACCTCAATTGGATGTCTCAGACTGATGTCATCTGGTTGTGGGTCTCTAGTATCTCGGGAAATGAGAGGAGAGATGTCATAAATCAGCTCATAAAGCAACTAGTTGAGACATCGCGAGAACAATGGCGTCGTACCTTCACAGCTCTCTATCAAGTAATGTCGCCTTCTGGACCGTATGTACCTGACTGTTGTCGTACCTACAGCTGCAACTGGATCCGTATGCTGAAGATTCCAACCTTCTCAACCCCGCCGAGTTAAGTCTATGCAAGACATTTCCCCACTCCTAAGCCTAATTTTCAACTCGCAGTAGCTAACTCGTGGCTAGCTAGACCGTGAGAACAAGGAGACAGACATTTAGCGCCCTGTACAAGCACAAGACAAGTAGAGAGATACCGACTGCGCATCGTTCGTGCCTGGCTCGATAGGTACAGACAACAATCTCCGCCAAATTCGTTTCACATCCCCTTACACAAGGGTAGTCTCTTCCCCTTGTCTCCTGTTTCACGGCACTCAATCTACAACGCGCAAACCAACTGTATTTTGATCAAGCCCAGGGGACATAATCCGGGACATAATGAAAATAATAGCTACAGAGTGCTATCGATTCAAATAAGGCTCCCAATCTCCTCGCATCTAAGTATCTCCAGACTGATCTGACTGCAACCCTGTACCTATCCGGTAGGGTAACATCACAGTGTCACGTGACCGATTTGGGAATCACAACTATTTTCTAAAAGTGCACCCTGAACTTGGTGATTGTGAGACCTGACCATGGTAGCACTGAGGTAATGTTCACTGTTCGGAGGCCGTCTCAATCATCTCAAGCGTTCATGTCTAAAAATCCCATCTGCTCATATCCCAAATCCCAAATCGCCCTAACCCTGAAAATGCTGGAAGCTAAAATTGTACGCATTTTTCAAACATCGAAACCAAATCAACACATCCGACACGACAAAAATGCTCAGAGTGGTTGCCAAGGCTCAGTACCCCGCCGCTGTGCGATGCTTCAGCACATCCCACGCCGTCTACGCTCGGGCCACCTTCGAATCGACCGAAGACTTTCTCAACAAGATCGGCCGAGACACCATCAAGCTGGCCGAGAAGTTTGAGACCTGGGACGAGCTCAAGAACTCCACCTCTGGCGATCTCAAGGAGAAGGGCATCGAGGCCCGAGAGCGACGATACATCATGAAGCAGCTCTACCGATACAAGACTGGTGAGGACGTTCGAGAGATTCCTCGAGGCAAGAAGACCTGGGGAGGCGACCGAAAGCGAAACCTGGTTCAGGCTCTGTTCAAGGCTGGCCAGAGCAGCTAGGACAACTGGTGAAGGACCGGAGGACATGTGTACATACTAAAGAGAATGGATTTATGATTGCAGGGGGGTTACCTGGTGATAGAGGTTGGAGAGTGAAGGAAAGGGTGGGTGGGTTAGAGCGCTAACTATGCTGTGATCCATGAAACCAGGGGATGGTATGGTGTGCCATATTGGTGTAGAATGAACGCGGTGCTGCAATGGGCTTGGTAGTTTTTGTTAGAGTGGCCAGTATTAGTAAGGATATCAACCGTGCGTAGAGTCTATGCCTGGCTGTAAGATCTGTAGTTAGTTGTACCTCACGTATAACGCTTTCAATACATTTCAATACATTCATTCTTCTATTTGTAACAGTAACTCGTTCGATCACATCAGTCTGGAGCCGTCTAGACTCGAGATTTGATACTGTGTCAGTAAGTAAGAACTCATGGTATAACCTTCAAAAGCAACAACAGAAATAACAATCACTCATATCATATTACCTACTCGAAGTTCTTGGCGAGCTTCTGGGCCTCAGCCTCCATGTCCTCGGCGGATCGAGGAGGAGTGCCGGCATCGATACCTCCAGCAAAGGCGTTTCGGTCGTACTGCTTCTTGGCGGCGGCAAAGGCCTCCTCCTGGTCGTACTCCTTGGCGTCCATCTTTCGGTAGATGGCGTCGACAGACTCCAGGTCCTTGGCAACTCGGGGAATCACGTGGCAGTGGACGTGGGGGATGGTCTGGCCGGCCAGAGGACCGTCCTGGATGGCAATGTTCAGAGACTGAGCGGGGTACTCCTTCTCGATCACGGCGGCGACCTTCTTCACGGTGAGGAAGAAATCGGAGGCCTCCTCCTCAGACAGGTCGGAGACTCGGTCAACAACTCGCAGGGGCGAAACGAGCACATGGCCGGGGACAATGGGCATGAGGTTGACAAAAGCAAAGGTGAAGGGGGTTTTCTGTGTTAGCTGGTGTGGGGGGTGTCAGTGGTTGTGGCTTGATTTGATGCCGTAAAACAACTATGTTCATAGTCGATGGACGTCGTATGTCGTATGTCCACTGTCGCATGGACCTATCCTTGTCGATGCTGAGGTGCTGTTGCTATGGTTATACCCATTGTGGTTGTAGCAAAGTGCGTCAGAGACATGTCGAGTTTTCAACATAGTAACACCTCGGGAACAAGCCTGATCATATCCTGCAGCGCATCTGTGTCGTTCGCTGTATATCCCATCCTGATAAAATCTCTCTCTCTCAAAGTAGCCCCTCCTGAGTAAATTGCCGTAGGGCGTACTGTCAGCACTGAGTGGTACTCACGTAGAAAACCTGTGGTTAGTACAAAAAACGTCTCAAACATGTCAATTCCTCCACCCACATCCCATACTCACCTGCTTGGTCACGGGGAAAGCGCCGAACTTGATAACAGAAGCCATTGTTGTGTAATTAGTAGATGTTGAGGTGAAATGATGTGGGGCAACTCTTAGAGTTTATATAAGTAGAGGGACCAGCGGAAGAAACGTGGGTGTCTAAAGTGCGGCGACTATTCTTGTCTCAGCAGACTAGTTTGAGAGCAGGTGAATGGCGGGCTGTGCACGTGTCCGAATTCTCATGAAGAAATCTCATAATACGACGAATCGCCCGAACTTGCCTTCAGCTGACTAATCAGCTGCAGCCAATGCACACACCTCCCACAACGGTCACGTGACGGGATGAGAAAAATATTGACGAGGAAATTGAAAAAAGCGCGATTCTGTGAGAATAACACGGTGAACGGACCAACTGGTCTCAAAATAAGTACAGCAGAGCCAATCTCCTCCACTTGTATTTGTAGTGCCGTCTGACTAAGTATTTTACTCCAAGATATCAAGCTGCAGACCCGCACAGGAAGTTTCAACATCTCCAACGAATGCTCAGCAAAGACTGCATTATTGGCCAGAGGGCCTTTCTCAACAAAAGCCCCGACGACAAGGATCCGGAAGCGCAGTTCGGCGTGTTCCAGTTCCAGGGCAGCACGAATCAAAACGTCTTCTATGGAGCGCCAACGGTGATGGTACCAAGGGACTGGTGTCCGGAGGGAACAGGAGAGGGTTCTCCTTCGCCAGCAGTGTGTTTCCATTGCTTTGCTGTCAAGAGCAAGCGAGCGCATCAGGGCGTACCCCGTCTGCTACGATGTGGGGGATGTGGTCTGGCCATGTATTGTCGTGCCGAGTGTCAAAAGTCGGACTGGACTGAGCATCACAAGTACGAGTGCAGGATCTTCAGCAACTGGAACACCCCATTGTTGCCTGGTGTGAGTCTGGCGCTTATCGTGCGTACAGCCTTTGCCATGGCCCAAGATACAGATCTTCGAACGAAGATCTTCCAGATGCACACGGAAGGAAACTACAAATCTCCTACGCGTGAAGTTCTGAATTCCATGGCCGACGAGATTGCAGGAGTGCTCTACAAATGCTTCAGCAACAATCTGGAAGTCGCTATTCCCGACTCATTGCTAAACAGCCCTCCCTGGATCGAGGCTTGTGGATTGAACAAGGACCAGTTGAGACACATGATCATGGCATTGAAGAACCACACGCTCTATGTGGGTACTGTGGGAGCCCAGCCTCACGTTGCTGTGTTTGACGCCGATCTGGCTTTCGTCAACCACTCTTGTGCACCTACAGCGGTCATGTATCTACGTGATTCAGATGAGGGCAAGCATCTCTGTGTGGAGGTTGAGAGTGACACCAGCGCCTACTCGACCGAAATCACTCTCAATTACACAATGTACTCGGACCCCCTGCATAAGATCAACACCATAGACACGCTTCCGTTCAACTGCGATTGCTACAAGTGCACGGTCTACGATGTTGATGGAAGCTTCTCGTGTCACGCATGCAGACTTCCTGTGGGTCCTCTGAAAAGCGACGAGTATGGCGGGGGATGGGAAACACAACAAAAGTGCCAATATTGTTTCCAAAGACTGCATTTCTCATACCACGAGTGTCGGAAGTTTGAGTACGAAGCCAGAGAGGTGCTTCAGAAGGTGCGACGTCATCTTCTCAGTCCCTACGAAGATGTTCCGGGTGATCTGATTCCCGATCATGGCGGACTCGCACCTATGCGTAAGGACGAGTCATACGGTGAAGAGTGGTTACCACTTCGGCTACTCACTTACATCATGTCGATGGATATGGTATCCACCAACCATAGACTGTTCCAAGACACCATGGCTCTTCTTCTCGTTGCATTTCAGGGAGCTCCGTCGATCTTTCTGCCCATTGTCGGCTTCTTCCAGAAACGGACCCGAGAAACAATGCCACTGGGTGCCAATGGGTACGCTCAGAAGCTTTACAATTACTTGCATGTCACATGGCCGCTCTTTGAGATGGTTTCCGATGCTCTTTCGCGTGCTGTCGTCACTCAGATGCTGACTGAGCCAGCTCCTCGGCCAGCCGATGCCCATCCTCCTGGAGCTGCTGGAGTTCCACTAGCATCGACAGCTTCGACCTATGCTGCCCTAATGCTGGTCTATGACTATGGTAGCAAATGTCTGGGGGAGATCGAGGACGCTGTGGACAAGAAGGCTTGTTTGAGAGTTGCATTTGGCCGTTTGACTATGCAGAACCAGTGTTTTCTGGTTGATCTGAAACGCCAGGCAGCAGCTGGAGGTATCAACTGGTTTGATGCCGAGGCCCAGCAAAAGTATGGAGCTCAATTCAAGTCCATCTACCTGCTTTTGGGCCCCCAGAGTTCCGTCAAAATGAAGTTCCCCTCGGCTGTTTGGAATGTCATGAACTTCAACGACGAGATGGAGCTGTTGATCCGAGGAGACGCTTCTTCCTTTGATGCCATGGCTCGAGACAAGTGCAAGGAGGCCATGATGAATGCATGATCTCTGGAGCTGGGTGCAGCGTCCAGATGTACAATAATAGATGATTTATATGATAGCCACAAGGCATAAACTAATCTTACTGGCTTATGCTATATGCCGCCGCCGTTTCATACAGACATTGCGCGTCTCCGCTCCTAAATTGAGGTACACCATAAACTTTGTACTTTATGATCAGGTCCATAAACCTGACAAATGAAATATATATAAAGGAGCGATTCAGTTCCAATTGCTCTTCATCCTACATCCCCTCCTACAAACAAAATGAACCTTCCTGTTGGCGACTGTCCTTTCATCATTTACCGAAACTTCGTGCTCCGAAGGGTTTGCAAGACCAAGCTTCATAAGAACTACAGAAAGGCACAAAAGCCCAGTAGAAGAATGAAAAGCACAGGTGGTCATATCAAGACTGTCAAGCCCCACTCCACTCTTCCTCGTTAGCCATTTGAGATTCATCATCATACCTCTTCACATACCCAGTTAGCTAGCTAATCATCATATCAAGTCATTATCATTATCATTAAAAGTATACCCGTTTGTAGTCGTAAGGCTTACAGCTCATCACGAGCATCGTACTTGCGAGCCTTCGCATTACCCCAGAGCTCGCCTCGGTCCTGCTTGATGATCTTGACCAGTTCATCGCCAACCTCGGCGGCAGCCTTCTTGGGGTGATCCAGCCACTCAAGGAACTCCTCGCTGACATCGACAGAGTCCCGGAAGTTTCGTCGAATGGCAGCCAGCGAAGCGTAGACCTTGGACTTGATCTTGGCGGGCACCTTGGAGGGCAGAGTCTTCTGGAACACGCCAGACCACTCCTTGAGCTCGTCCTGCCACCAGTTGGCAGATCGCTTCTTGACTGCACCGGTGATAGAAGAGAAGTCGTTGTGCAGATCGGGGGTGGCCAGAACGTCCTCGATCAGAGTTGAAACCCGTCCCTTGACGTCGTCAGAGCCAGTCCCGTACAGTTTTCGAAGAGTGTCGCCTCCATGGAGGTCAACAAACCGAGTGACGGTCTCGGGGGTCTTCAGGACGCTGGAAAGAGCGTAGACAAGAGAGGTAGAGAGCTTGTCGGCCTTGTCCTTGGATGACTGGGCGAGATCATCCAGAAGAGACTTGACCAGGTCGATCTTGGAATCCAGGACCTTGTTGAGAGCGTGGGCATTGTTACGCAGAGAAGCTCCAACGGTTCGAGCAGCCATAATCTTGGACTCCACATCGACCTTGGCATCGTCCAGCACCTGCAACAGAGCATCCAGAGGATCATGGTCACTCAGAGCAATACCGAAATCGATCTCGTGAGCCAGTTCCTCGAGCTGAGAAAGAGCAATTGGAAGCATCGCGGCCTTTCCATTGAGCTTGTAGTCTCTGAGGGCAGCCACCGCATCGGTGAAGGTCTGGTGGTCGCTTTCAGGAATGTTGGGGTTGGGCTTATGACCCTCCTTGATTCGCTTTTCCTTGATGGCCTTCTCAATGGCTCTCTGGACCTTTTCGTTGGCGCTGAGACCCTCGTCACCCTCGCCGGTGAGATCCTCAATGACAATCTCGTCCTCGGGAACCTCTTCTCCAACAGCCACCGCAACGCCTTCAATCTCCTCGTTAGGGTCGTTGATCTTGGCCTCCTTGACGCCATTCTCGTAGTCCATTCGCACATGCAGACCGGCGGGAATGACCTGGTCGGGCCACACCACCTGCCACTCCTCGGTAGGCTCGAACACCTTGGGGTAGCAGATTTCCTTGCCGGTGTTCTTCTCGACTCTGCAGATTTCGTCGTCGCCCTTGGCCAGGGCTCCTGCCACAAGGGCCAGTAGTAGAGTCTTGCTGAACTTCATTGTCGTCGTGGAAAGAAGAAGAAGCGAAACGCCCAGCCTTTTCTATAGGTGTATTGAACACCTGGAAGGTTGCCACTTTGACATTATTCAAGGCAGGCCTTATGCACCTCGTACATAAAGTTACAAGGTCATACGTGGCGTGGCGTGGCGGTGGCGTTGGAGAGGAGATGGCTGGGTGGGTGGTCACGTGATCGGCGTATTGGAGTCACGTGACTCGATTGAGCGGGATTCTATTGCTTACTCAGCTAACATGGCTCTCTCTTCTTCCCCCAACTACACTCTTCACATTAAGGTAGCTACGCATAGCAAAAGTCAAACTGCGATCTGGGACATTGCATGCAATCTATCACAGTGAAATAGCCAATATTCCAGTCCTGAGCTAATCACATCACACTCTTTCTACACACCCTACACAATGACCAACGTTCTTTTCGTCTGCCTGGGAAACATCTGTCGATCGCCAATGGCCGAGGCCGTCTTCCGAGAGACCGCCAAGCGCAACGGCAAGGCTGACCAGTTCAACATCATCGACTCCTGTGGAACCTCTGGATTCCATATCGGAGACCACCCCGACACTCGAACCCTGGAGGTGTGCAACCGAAACAACGTGCCCATCAAGCACGAGGGCCGGGCTCTGTCTGAGAGCGACTTCTACACGTTTGACTACATTTTCGCCATGGACAACTCGAATCTGGCCAACATCAACCGAATCAAGCCCAAGGACTCCAAGGCCGTTGTGTCGCTAATTGGTGCCCACCGAACAGACGAGTCCTTCCCTGAGATTGTCGACGATCCTTACTACGGCGGCAAGTCTGGCTTCCAGCGAGCCTACGAGCAGCTCACTCATTTCTCCGAGGTGTTCCTGAAGCGTCTTGAGAGTAAATAGGAGGCTCAGAGGCTGACACGGTGCTGTCTTATTTTGTACACGATAGAAATTAAATTAGTATAGGTTTCTCTTAGCCGGTTGTTCGAGCTCTTGTCATTTTAGCTAAGGGCGATTCAGCGTGCGGCGTAGCTTAGCGTGTAGTCATGTGACCAGGGGTGAGGGGAGTTGTGGGTATGATTTCTTCGTCCCCAACAACACACCTGTTGGGTGGCGTAGCATGTAGACGCTTCTTTCTTTCTTTATTATTATCCAATCGATACACAGCAACTTGTTGTACCCCAGCAGCCGTCTTTGTAATTACAGTATCCAAAGTCTGAGATCAAACTTCGCTGCACGTCCATGCACGAAACATCAATATCACGACTTGGACAGACGTCACCTACAAGAACACACACACAATGTCAGAGATACGGCCGTTCATCAACCAACAGGTACAAATACTGTCGACCCCGCTGACTCTCGGACCCAAAGGAAAAAAGGCCATCGTCAACATCATCGATAATGACCCAGAACTGACCAAGGGCAAAAGAGCAGGCATCCTCAGAGGAGTCGAGAAGATGGTGGAGAACGTGAACACAGCAGTCAGAGAACACAACCAACAGGCTCTCAACAAGCAGGGAGTCCACTACGTGTCGTCAAAGTGCGAAAACATCGTCACAGAGTACATTGCTAGCTTGGAGGATGAAGACGTGCTGGATAGATACCCTCTCGACCCATACGTGCAACTGGTCAGCGAGAAACAGTCCAAAAACACAGACCTGGACGATGAGAATGAATACAAGAGAAAACGTGACATTCTCGGTGAAATCCAGTCTTTGCCCATTGAAAAGCTCTTCGACATTGTGCCTCTACTTCCTACAGAACGCGACGCGTCGAGCGTGTCGGGATTATCAGATTCAGTCAAAACACGCTATATCGAGACCCTGAACCGGTTGAATCTCGCGTGCGACACCTACAATGTCACCTTGCATCGTGCACAGGCTCTCAAAGAGCTGTCGTGTACAGCTCAGTTTCTGGAACATCCTCAGGAATCAATCCATCCCAACCTACCAGTGCGGAGAAGTGCTCTTTTGGACGAAATGAGCAGACTGAGATCGCTGGTCAGTCATGTGGTGGCATTGGTGGAGCGAGACCCTTCAGGCAAGGCTTTAGCTGAGCTGAAAGACATTCTCTCAATGGCAGAACCCGAAAGTGTGGAGCAGCAGCTCAATGTGCTACTGGGTCAGACCATATGAATTCACCTACAAGTACACACACTGGTACAGTACAGGTATATATTTATAATTGCATTATGATACAAGCAAAGGGTTAGTCTAGTCTAAATTGTCCAAGAAGCTGGGGTTGTTTGCCATCTTCGACTTGAACTTGTTCCACCAATCGTTAAAGTGGTTCATGGACACCATGTTGTTGTTGACGGTGAATCCGGAAAGATAATTGTATGCGTTTTGGATGATTTTGTTGGCCAGCACCGCAGTCTGCTGAGAGTTCTGGACTGTGGGTTTCACTGCTGATGCGGTCACCAGAGCACTGTTGGAGTCTCTGCTGGCCTTGAGCTGGGCCAATTGCTGTTCCACGGTGTTGATTGGCTCGATGCTGATACCTATGCTGATGGGGACCTGTTCCTGTGTCGCTCCCTCATCCACCATCTCGTCGGGATCGAGGGTGTCATTGACCAGGGATCCTGTGTTCTTCAGCTTGAAGATTGCCGAGGGCTTGTTGCTGGATAGTGCTCCAAGAAGCTGGAAGTCGGTTCCAGGCAGCTGGAAGTATACCGAGGCTGCCACGGTAGGGTCGAGAGTAGCTCCGGGTAGTAGGAAGACCACAATGTGATTGACTGAGCCTCCATTCTGGATCTGGATGCCGTACTTGTTGCTGTCGACCTGCTGAAAATCGGTCTGGGCCTCTCTGCCGGCGCAAATCACTCCGAACATGGACATTTTGGGTGGTTGCTGTGTTACGGAGATCTGGGGAAGGCGATGATGGTTGGATTTAAGGCGTTCCGTGCAAAAGCAAGGATGCCCAGGTCTTGCATATCACCTGCATACGCATCTCCCAAGCAAGCTGTGAGAAGTTTCTGGGAGGTTCTCTTAAGGTTGGCTGATTAAGCGGGATTTTTGTCGAAAATAAAAATTCCACTGTTCACTGACTGTGTTGGAGCTCACCGAAATTAGAGTTTTCAACTCAGCACATAAATACGCTGAAACGGAAGTTTTCTCTTCATACAATACACAACACCATGTTACACACAACAGTGGTCTTTGCGATGAAAAGTCGTCGCTGCCAGCTGGGCTACCAGGCTCACAAGGATATTGGTTTATTTGGCCGGTCTCTTGGTGGTCTTGGTGATGCAGCTGGCTGGTTGGACTGGATGGATGGGACTGTGAGAATCGAACACTGATTTCAACTGATTTGTTCGTGATACAACGGCCCCAGATTAATGTGCCCGGCGATACATATTTTTTAGCTTCAAAGGACCAGTTCCTTTCTGTTGTTGTTTAAAAAAGAAGATCGGGCTAAATTCCTCTTATAGGTGCCTTTTTATAGAATGCTGTTGGTGAAGGTGAAGTCGACGATGTTTCTTCAATACTTTGCACTATGGCATAAACGTCAACCGATTGCCAAGGAGTACCTACTTATTACGATATACGGAGTACTTGTACCAGGTACCAGGTACCGTAGCTCACTGCTATAGCTTCCTCAAAGAACAGTATACAGTATCTGCTACAACTGCTGTTCCTGTCTACACTCCATGCACTCTCTCTTCCATCATGAATTACCGATGATAAATATCTGTTTTATTAGTGATGACAACCTTCAGCGGACCGGATCAATGATCTCAATCCTCTGTGTCTCAAATGTCCGTGTGTTTTTAATGAAGCCACGTCCGGGTAACAGGGGTGTCTCAGCATCTCATATCTAACAAGAATGCAACCAGGTAGATGCTGTCCCCGCATAGAGAGTCAGGCGGGTTCCCGGAGAAGACTCGAGAATCTCGTTGGGCTCTTCAATGCTCATGTTTTCAGTGGTGTGGTCGACGATTCCACAGTTGCCGTGCTCGGCCCATCCCCATGCTAGAGTTTGTTTGGTGGAGCCAGCCTCCACCTCCACGACAATGTGTTCGGAGCCCGGAACCATCTGGAGGATTTTCCGGTCTCCCTTTTGGGGTGTGGATTCGCAGTTGAATTCCCGGGGGGCGTGCTGGCAGTTTCTGTTGCTTCCCAACGACAAGACGCGGGCACTGGGCAACAGAAAGTGTATCGAGGTCCATGTAGTTCCCACCGACGAGTAGCCTGCCGACAGGTGCTTTGCGTGCAGTTGATCGTATGCGTCTCGATCGCACGACAGCGTCTGTAGTCGGTGTTTGTCGGTTCCCAGCACGGTGAAGTGGCCTGTGTTGCGACACGATACCAGAGTGAACTCCCGTCCACAGTGCACGTCGGTGGGGCTGGCAGGAGCGTCTGTGGGCAGAGCGAGCTTTCGAGGCACCCACAGGCATCTGACTGGCCCGTTCAGCAATCCAAGCTGGCCCTTGCGTGCTCCTCCCCATCCCCAGACCTCTCCATCGTCGTATAGTACCACGACATGCTCCAAGCAGCAGCTCATGGCTGCAATCCGTTTATCTGGCAGACCTTCGATTCGCCCCAGCTTGCGGCTTGTGGGTGTCCCCTGTCCTCTGCCGAGCCCTCCAAAGTTGGAGTGTCCACAAGAGTAGACCTGGTCTTGCTCGTCCACCAGAAGCGAAAACGTCCACCCTGCGGCCGCCCGTTTCCAGGTGTGGCCCGGGGTGGCCATGCGAATGAACTCCTGGCATCTGCGCGTTTGGGTGTCGCCAAACTGGCCCATGTCGTTGGAGCCCGTGACGTAGTATGCTTCGGGGTCGGACTCCAGCAGAAGAATCGAGTGTGTGCCGCCAAACTCCAGAGCTGTGGGCCGTTCTGTGATGAGACCTTGTGGCCCGACCACGGTATGGACTTCGGCGGTGTCGTCCATGTGGCCATTTCCTAGCTGGCCATGGCCATTGGAACCCAAGGCGTAGAGGCCCTGGCGCATTTTTTCGTGTGTAGGAGTAGACAGAGATGAGAACCCTGCAGATGTTAACTTAATGTTCAGGTTAGCAGAAAATGGGATTATGTCAGCCCGGGGTTTGCAAATGTGTCACGGCGCCGTATGAAACGCTGTTGGGGTGGCAGGGATAAAAATAATACCTCCACGGCATGAGGCACGCCAGGGGATTCGATTACATGTTTCGCGCGGTCTGTACACCTTTGCTTTAGCTCGTTAAAGCGCCGTGCCCCATCTTCCTCGTGACTGATGCCTACACTCTGCAAGCAGTTGCAGGTGGAGAAGGGGGATGAAAAAAGTGGAAAAGTGGAAAAGTGGAAAAAGTGGAAAAAGTGGATACCCCGATTTGGTCGATTTGGGGTAATACGACTCCTCGATCTAAATAAGATCGAATGAGATCCAACCATGAGAGGAGTCTGTGGATATTAGATCATTGGTGAGGATTCTGAGGGTGTTGTCGCCTTCCACAAGTACCGCTGTTGCTATATTCATGGAGTCAGCAGTAAATATGTAAACCGTATAAACCTCTCTCTTTCGCAATCTTTCACTCACAACCTTTCACTACACCCAAACACAACTGCTTGGCAAAAGCACTCTTGCAGGCACACACCGGTGATTGCAAATTCTATCTGGCTGACAGTTGGCCCGTTTCCTGTTTGTTTCCTGTTTGTTTCCTGTTTGTCTCCTGTTTGTCTCCTGTTTGTTTCTTTTTGCCTCTTGTTTCCCCTTTGCATCTCGCTTACGGATTCGCTCAAGACCGTAACCTTGACAACCAAAGGGGACGCTGTAGTTGAACTTACTTGGTAGCTCCGGTCTGGACCTTGATAACCCCTTGGTTTGTTGGCCGATACGAGGTGTTAAAAAAAGCTTAGACAAGACCAAAACCACAAGTGTTCGTTGCCCATTGCTCGTAGCGGCACTTTATATTCTCCGAGTGGTCGCACACGGAGCTATAATCGGAGAAATGTCTTGTTGTGTCTTTGCCAAGTGCATGTGTGGAATGTGAGGTGAGTTGGGTGGGTTGGGTGCACTTTTCCATGTTGGCTGTAAAACAAACACCTCATCACACGAGCGAGGGGGGAGAAACGGACCAGTGAAAAACGCCACAAATCCAGTGGAGGTGAATAATTTCGGGCCAGGCTATAATGGCGCTTCTCTACTCCACCAGAATTTAGCCCGCCAACACCCCCTTTCCCCGGCCATCGGTCCATCATAGCAACATCTGGTCTTTATCAGCTCTCTCTCTGCTGCTTTCACTCGTCTTTTTTGAGCTTCCCACATCTAACTCAAACTCGACAATTTTAGCGGTCAGCATGCAGGCTGTTTGGTGGCTGGCCGAGGTTGATCAGTGTGGTGTGGAGATATACAGATAGTTAGTCAGCAGGGAGTGGTGTGTTTGTGGTTGGTCGGGCAAGCCAGGCATGTTAAGCTTAGTCATATTAGTCAGCAGCGCTTGCATCTCTATTCATACCTCTTTCTCCATCCTTGTATCTGCCACACCTCCTCGTCTTGTCACCTGCTACGAACTACAAGTACCACCACCACTCAAAGTTAACCTACGCTCCCGCCATGTAATCGCTCATGCAGAATCATCACCACTAAATAATTCAGAAGTGAAAATTTGGGAAGACAAGACAAGCACCAAGCACAACCATGAGTCTGTTGGATCTTCCTATCGAGAAGACGAAAAAGAAGGCGGCTGAAGAGGACTCGAACCCGCCGCTGGACAACGCCGCCCAAGCCACCAAAGTCGAGGTCCAGCCAGACCAGCAAGACACAGATGCCGGGGCTGAAGATGATGACGACTCCACCAAGGACACAGCAACAACATCCGATACCACGGACGCCACCAAGTCCGTCGAAGTCGAGGTGGTCGAAACCGAACCTGAGAGTGAAGGATCTGCTGCTGCTGCTGCTGCCCGACCTGCTGGAACATCGTCCGAAGAGAAGGCGACTCCAAGCTCGTCCGATGACAACGCGCCTTTCGACTTTCAACGGTTTCTAGAACTGCTGCGACACAAGAATGCCGACCCTATTGCTCGATACCTCAAGTCGTTTCTCAGCGAGTTCAACAAGAAGAGATGGACCGTCAATGAACAGGTCAAGATCATCGGAGACTTCAAGGAGTTCATCAGCAACAAGATCCAGCAGATGCAGACTCCTCCTTTCGTGGACATGACCGACAACGAGCTCATCAACATGGAGGAAGGTATCGAGAAGCTCATCATGAACCGACTATACTCCAAGACATTCTCTCCCGAAGTGGTCAAGCTGGATAATGCCGACAGCATAGGCGTTCTTCATGCCAAGAACCCCAGTGCTGCGGCAGACGGAAACGAAGAGGATCTTATTCGAGACCATGTGTTGGAAGAGAAGCTGCAGCTCTGGGGATGGATTGAAGGACGTCATCTGGATATTGACGACAAGTTTTGGAAACAGGGGGCCTCGTTTGTCACTTTGGCCAGTGAAGAGTTGCGCAAGATCAACAATTACAGAGCTCCGCGAGACAAGATGATTTGCGTTCTCAACTGCTGCAAAGTCATCTTTGGTCTCCTGAGACAGACCAAGAGCGAGGAGTCCGCAGACGGGTTTCTGCCTCTGCTTATTTATGTGGTTCTCAAGGCCCAGCCTCAGCATCTGATTTCGAACCTCAACTACATTCAGCGGTTCCGATCGAGTGAGCGACTCAGTGGAGAGCCGGGATACTACCTGTCGTCTCTGCTGGGCGCCGTGGCATTTGTGGAGCAGCTGGACAAGTCGTCGTTGAGTATTACTGACGAGGACTTTGACACCAATCTGGAACGAACGTTGGCCGAGATTGCTGAGAAGAACGCCAAGAAGGAGCAGGAGGCAGCTGAGGAGGCCAAACAGAAGGCTCTGGCGCCACCAGATACTCCTGGACGAGCTGACTCTCAGTCTCCAGCTCTGTCACCCGAGGGCAGTACTCCTTCCAACATTCTCATGAGCTCTGCAGGTCTTCTTACCAGCCCCTTCAAGTCGCTGGGCAAGTTCTTCGAGGGTAGCTTTGACGATGTGGGGGCTTCTACTGAAGATGCTACTCCTCAATCTGAAGCTGAGAGCATTGCTGTGGCCCAGGGATTGTCTCACCAGGAGGCTGCTGCTCGACAGGCCTCTGCCGAGGAGTATGAGGCCCAGAGAATCCAAAACGAGGAGCATGCCTCTGTGGTCAACACTCTGCACCAAATGTTCCCTGTTCTCGATCGAGAAATCATTGAGGACATTGTGCGAGAGAAGAAATGCAACGTGGGGGCTGCTGTTGACTACTGTCTAATGCTGGTTGGTGAGTCCTAAACACAATCGACCACCAGAGAAGAAGACCATGAAAAAGGAACGAAACTAATGAATAATGATGGATATATAGATGAATAGAGCAAAGAATCTCTAACGGTGTGACCAAGTGGTATCATATTATTGGTTATTATGGATGTATAAAATGCTATCGTTTCCGGCCGTAGACGTCCGCGAACTTGGATCCGGGGGTCGGCTTGGGAGGGCTGATGTGTTTGACGGGACTGGCCGGTCTCATGAGTGCAGGAATGTTGACTCGTGCTTGTGACTGGGGAAGAGAGGGGGCATTGAGGGACAATGAAGAGAGCTTTTTGGTGGGAGAAGCCGATCTAGTTCGACCCTTTCCCTCTGAGGTTGTGGGCGATCCCTCAATGGGATCTAACGAAGGTTTGGTTGTTTTAGCCAGCGACGACGAGTTGCTGCTGGTGCTGCTGGTGCTGGTGCTTCTATTGCTACCGTTGTAACTTGGTCTGGATGCAAGGTTGTTGTTGGGTCGACCATTGAGTCTGGGATCAGCTCTCAGATCCAAGCGACTGTCTCCTCGACCGAGACCCTTTCCTACCTGTGGACTAGGACTGGGAGTCCACATGTCTTCAAGAGAAGTTGTGGATCTTGAAGGTGACACGGTGACATCTTCTGCCTCGCTCAGTTTACGCGTAAGTAGAGCCATACTGGGCGAGCCCCTGATGGTAGACGATCCGGAAACTGCCGCAGCTGAAGATTTGGCGCGCTTTGGAGTCGTGGGCTTGGGCAAGGAGGACTTGACATGTGCAACACGAGATTCCAGAGACCGCATCTGAGACTGTAGACCATGAATGAACTGCATGGATCTCGAAGTTGACAGGGGCTTTGCGCCTGTAGATGTCAAGGGAGTCAGATAACCCTCTGCCGAGACCTGAGCTGTTCCTGACACGGCCCTTCGGTGTACAGGTGCGTTGTTGCTTGTAGTGGAGCTTGGGGGAGCCATGGTGATTCGCTTGTTGGCTTCCTCCAGTTCGTGATCTCTGGTCGCCAGCTTTTTCCTGGTGTGTTCCAGTTCCTCCGTGAGATCCTTGATCTCCTCCTTGGCTCGGTGGTTCTCTCCAATAAGCACGTCCTTGGCTGCCAGTTCAGCCTCTAGTATCGCCACATTCTCTAGGGCTTCATTGTAGCGCGTCTGAATGTCTTCCAGGGTGGAGCATGTGATTCGTTCTCGCTGTTCAATGTCGTCATTGGCGTTTTCCGTTTCTCTCAGCCGTTCTTTGACCAGCTTGTGGGCGTCGCGTAGACTGCTCACTTCTCTCTGCAGAGCCTCCTGTGTCGATGCCGCCTCCTTGTGAGCGTCCAGAGTCTTCTTTCTCCATTCTGCAACCTCGCTTTCGAGCGTACTGATTCTGTCTTCCAGCTTTGACTGTCGCTTATCGCTTTCCGCTAGTTCCTGCTCCAGTTCGAGCTCCAGCTCCTTGGACGACTCCTGGAACTCTGTCAGCTCCTGTTCCAGCTGGTGGATCTGTTCCTTGGCCTGGATGTACTGGTTGTATGCAATCACCTCGAGGTGAGCCTTGGAGTTGGGCGTCAGAGGCGACCCAGGACTGTCGATATCGGTCATGGCGTCGAGATGGAGTGGGACCAGTAAGTGTGGTGAAGTTTCTGATTCGGTGTGGTAAAGTATCCGAGTCGGTCCGGTCTACGCACAGACGTCTGGTGTGCTCTTGGTGTGTGTCGCCAGGTTCGAAAGGGCCCCCTGCGAGCGTGTCGAGGCTGGCTATTTTCAATGTTTTGTTGGTGGAGATAAAATTAGGCCCAAGTAAATACACAGAGTTGGCGCGTGCATATGACGTGGAGATATTATTCCGGGGTGCAAGGGGTGATGAGGTGGTTAGAGAGCGCAGTAGCAACAGGTGGGGGTGTAGCTATTTGGTGTTGTTTGTGACGTGTCTAGTGTTGTCCAGGGTGGTGCAAGTGGATCCACACTGGTATATACAGTACGTGCTATATTTCGTGTTCATTTAAACTGTAGCTACCTAATCTGAAATGAAAATCAAAATACGGACTCTCTTTCTTTCTCCTTTGTATGAACCATCTGGCCATGTGATCTCCTAAATGACCAGGTACAGCTAACGTGATTGTTGTCAGGGACATACGACATTGATCATACAGCTACGGGAGAAATGTACTCGTAGCTACTGTAGCGCCCACAAAAGCAGTCATCGTACAACAACATCTTGCAGTAACGGACTAGCTAATAGCACCAAGTGGATCAATAGACGTGAACCCATCAACTTGATGATATAGCCCGTGTAAACGACGAATACGACAATCTCCGCAATCTCCGAGTCTCGGCACCTCGTCTCGGAACCTCGTCTCTCGGTGGCAACAGCGTGCATTGTGATCGGCAGAGGCGACCTTCGATGGAGTTGTGATATCCGTCGCTTTAGAGTGGAAAATGTGTTTGGATTTATAGTCGGGTGACAAACGAAGATGTTCTTGATGGTTGCGGTAGGTACGAGTACGATTATGTCAGCAGAGAGTCGTCGGAGAGAAAGCCGTCCAGCGACATTCAGCCTCAAGATCCAGAATCAAACAGGTATGAGTACGATACCAGGTTGAACGGTGCAATCAATGAGGTCTACCCGTTTCAGATTGGAAAAGCGTGTCTTCTATGACAATTAGTAGTGAGAAGGGTTGATCGGATCAGAAGAGGACGTGAGTTGAATGGTATAACTTTTACTATTCGTCGCAGTGGTGAATTCTGATCCTAGAGGCTGCTAAACACCATAATGTTTGACAGTCTACATAGCTAGTAAATCTACTCCCCTCTTCCAACTATCTCCAAGTAACAGCAATGCAAGAGACAATGTGTTTTGCACCGCCCACCCGCCGATAAACCGGCTGTACGATAAATATCGCCACCCACGTTGTACTGCTGAACCGATAATATCGACTCTGGAAACGGTAGCGGTTCCGCTGGAAAAACTAGTGGTTGTAGTTCTCTCTTTCAGAGTCCATCCAATGGCACGGGTTGTAAAGAGAAGTGCTAATACTGGATCGTATGTAAGAAGGACATAATACTCTGTGCACGTGTGTTGTACAAGAACATCCTGGCACTCGTACAAACACACTCCAACGATCTGGCAACGCACAATCACATGACTATAATACCACCCCATCTGGCAGCTCACATGACCGGCCGTTGGGGGTGCTTTTTGATAACATGTTGGGTTGGAACCTAATCAGTGGTGCCTGGAGAGAAGTGGGTACATACGAGTAAGTGGTACGAGTAAAGATAGATAGTGGGCTGTGCAGTAGTGAAGGTGGTTGCAAGAACGTACTACCCGTACTCGTACTCGTACTAATTCACTAGTGCGATCTGATTGAGGCACAAAAACATGCAACTTTTCAGCTTTGGTTCACACTCTCGGAGACTCCATTCACAACTCTCCAATGTTCTCTCTTGGCATGGCGCCATTTTCAGTTGACTTTCCTTCATGTCTAAAAGGTAGGATTCACTGCTGCCAAAAAAGCAACAGTGCGATGGACCCTGGAGAGGTGGGGACGGTTACCGTTTTGTAGCGGGTGGATTGCCCGTGTAGTGATTTGCTGTAAATATAAATTCTGCCATCCGTTTGTGTCACTTCCGGATTGTCTATATAACTACGAGTATCCGCACCTCCCGCCCCTTTTCCTATTCCTTTTCAACGTGCTCTCGAACACTTGCCGCTTACCCGCTTCGATTGCACCCACACACAATAGGCTTAACTGCACGCCAACGCAACGCACGCAACGCACGCACCACACACAAGTCTCCAAAAGATAATACAGCAGCAACAGCAGCAGCAGCAGCACACCACATCCGACCGAGACAGACCTACCGAAAATGGACAAAGAAAAGGCCGAGACCAAGGGCTCGTCTACTTCCCAGACCCCCTCCCTCGCAGTCCCCTCCCCCACCGCCTCCGCATCGTCCCCCCAGGCCTCTCCCCAATCGCCCCAGGCCGCCCTGTCGCCCTCCAACTCGTCTATCCAAGCCACCTTTGCCCGCGCCCGAAAAGGATCCCACGCCTCCCAGATGGAACGCCCCAACAACCGCGACTTTGCCATTCCGGCCTCCCCCACCGTGGGCGAGTCGTCCATTGCCGAGCTCGTGACCGCTCCCCCCCAGCCCACCAGCGTGACTCCCTCCCGGTCACGATCGTCGTCGGCAGCCTCCAACAACAACAACCAGGCCGCCATGTCGCCCGTCTTCCCCACGTACGACGACTCCACCAACGCAAAACACTACCGCCGATGGGAAGACGACCGCCTGGATCTCATGGTGCAGCCCGACAAGCTCGTGTTCGTGGAGGGCGACACGCCCGTGGAAAAGGCGTTTGACAAGCTCGTGGAAAACCACTTCACGTCGCTGCCCGTGCGCACCGCCCCCGAACACAAGTCCGTCTCCCACTCGTTCGACTACGCAGACCTCAACGCCTACCTGCTGCTGGTCATGGGCTACGTGGACGCCGCAGACACCACTGCAGAGGCCCAGGAGAACGTGAAGCTCGCCCGATCGGGCCAGCCCGTGCCCGTCAACTTTGTCGCCGGCCTCGGAGCCAAGGACCCGTTCATCACCGTGCCCCGCGACTCCACGCTCGCCACCGCAGTCGAGATTCTCGGCTCGGGAGTCCACAGATTCGCCGTCACCGAGGGCCCGGCCTCCGACGCCGTGATTGGCATTCTGTCGCAGCGACGCACGGTGCGATACATCTGGGAAAACGGCCGGCTGTTCAAGACGCTGGAGCCGCTGTTCCAGACGCCGCTCACGGACCTGGGGCTCGCCCAGCCCAACCCCAACGTGCTCACAATCAACGGCGACGAGTACGTGATTGCCGCGCTGCGAAAGATGAACGCGCAGAACGTGTCGTCGCTGGCCGTGGTGGACGGCTCCAACAACCTGCTGGGCAACATCAGCGTGGTGGACGTGCGCCTGGTGTCCAAGAGCTCGCAGTCCCACCTGCTCAAGGCCACGTGCTCGCACTTCCTCTCGGTGATCCTCAACGCCCGGGGCCTGGAGGACGGCAAGGACTCCTTCCCCGTCTTCCACGTGACCCCCCAGACGTCGTACGGCCGAACCATCGCCAAAATGGTCGCCACCAACGCCCACCGGCTGTGGGTCGTGCAGCCCGACGTGCCCTCCCCACAGCCCTCCACGCCCTCCGGCCAGACCCAGACCTCCGGCGGCTTCCAGACCCACGCGCCCTCTAACCACTCTGCCCACAACGGCAAGCTCATTGGCGTGGTGTCGCTGACCGACATTCTCAACGTGCTGGGTCGACATGCCGGCAACTCGGATCTGGACCCGCATTTCGCCCGTCGAAACCGGCGGCGATCGTCCTCTTCGTCCGTGCGATCCAGATCGTCCTACGAGCAGTTCCGACGGTCCATTTCCATTGACCGTGGACAGAGATAGAGGAGCATTGAGGTGGGTCTGATGTGGATATCACGTATATAGGTGAAGGAGCGGGGTTAGGAAAGAAGGAAAGATGACCAAGAAGAACGCCCCCTTCTCGAAGAAATCAAGCACTATTTATGCTAATAAAACTGAATGATAATGTCCGTAGTACATACGGGTAGGGACGGGTAGGTGCTGTAGACTGGTTTTATTCGTGCTTCTAAGGCTATCAGCCGTGCATTACATGGACTACAGAGCAGGGTCTAAGAGTATAAGCAGAGATGTTTTGGGTGTGGTTGGGGTGCTACAAGGTGCTACAAGGTGCTACAAGGTGCTACAAGTAGGACTTCCTCGACTGGACACGTGACCTTGGAACAGAATCCCGCTCTTCTCTAAGAGCTTTGATTTTGGTTGCCCTTCTAGCCTTCCCCAAACTGAGGCTGTCAATCCATAACTCTAAACAACAATAAGCTCAGTACCTGCCCTCAAGAAGTACACCCGATTTGTATGACACTTGTTCTACAATAGGACAAACGACAATTCCCAAACAGGTAGTTCTAGCAAATGGCAAGGGGAAGTATTGGAGGCGGCCAGTGTTGGGTTGACCATATTTCCTTTCCTTCCGTCGTTTTCACAGCAGCTTTGGTGGCGTGTTTCTGTGGATCTCTTCTTTCTTTTTATTTATTCTATTTCACAAATTTCAGGCATAAACCTACCTTGCGATTTTTCAACTAACCCCAACAAAAACGTGCCAACTACACGTCGTTCGACTCTCGTCCATGCGATATGAAACGGTTCTTCTCTGCATCTTTAGGTTAACATTCGAAATCTGATCGGTGGCGGACGTGAGAGGGATACAGGCGGATAGTGGTGATAAGGAGGTGGTTTGGAGAGGTAGGGGGTATTTTTGAAAGTTGTAGACCTGTTGTCACGTGACTAGAATCGTCATTTCCACCTTCTCCTTTGCCCCAGCTCGCCCACAACCTGCTCTTGAAGCCACAACGCCACGTCACATCTTCCACACTTGCACCCCAGCTTTAACCGTTTCGGTGCTTAGAGTTTTGATTTCCACGTCACGCTTTATACAAGCTATAAGCAGCAGCACAAGGCATACTTCTTCAGCACTACTACAGCCAACATGAAACTAATCTACCCTCTGGTAGCGCTACTTCCGCTGGCCATGGCCCAGGAACCGCTCATGGGCGACCTCATTGCCCAGGCAGACAAGTATCTCTCCGAACGAGCGTTTGACCAGGCGCTAGACTCATACGACAAGGCGTTGGAACGACAAAAGTCGCAGGGCGCAGACGCCGTGGAGGACCCGGTCGAGCTGTCACGTGTCATGTACCGTCGGGGTACGGTGCTGCTGCTCAAGGACAAGCAACAGCTGGCTCTGGACGACTTTGAAGCCGCCCTGGCCCTCAACCCCAAGATGCACCAGGCGTCCATCAAGATTGCAGAGTCCTTGTTGCGACAGGGCGAGTTTCTCAAGTCCATCCAGCGACTCGAACCCCTCACAGGTCTCAAGGGAATGGACGAGAGAGACAAGAAGAGAATCATGGAGGGCGCCCACTCCGGCCTGACCAACACCGAGGCCGCCGCACAGGCCTACCAGACGATTCTCGAGACCCAGGACAAGGAGGAGCCCCTGGACAAGATGCACGCCGAGGCCTGCATTCTCCACGCCACCGAGGCTCTCAAGGTGGCCAAGAAATCAACAACGTTACACAAATACAAGGCCAACTGTCATCTGGCTCTGGGTCAGGCTCAGTCCGCTCTGGTCGACCTTTCCTACCTGCAGGTGGCAAACCCGGCAGACGTCCAGCTGGCCCAGGAAATGGCCCAGATCTACTTTTACATGCTCTATGAGCCCGAAAAGGCGCTGCAGCAGATTCGACAAAAGTGTCTGCGTCAAGATCCCGAAAACAAGACGTGTGGCAAACTGGCCAAGGAGATTCGAAAGCGAGACAAGGCGCTGAAACCGGGGCTGGCTCTGCTGGACAGCAAACGAGACAGAAAGCCAGCCGATCCTCTTTACGAACGTCTTTTCAAGGAGTGGGTTGAAGAGGGGCTTTTCGACGACATTGTGCGGGACACACGGGTGTTTCTGGACTCGCTGAGCATTGCTCCTATCGATCGACTCGACAACTTGGGCTCCGTGTCCAATCTCGTGGGCAACATGGAAGAGGTGCTTTGTGAGGCGTATTCCAAGCAGACTCAGAAGAAGGCCAACAAGCCTCCTGCGTCTCGGGCCGTCTTCTGTGACCTTGTTTCCAAACGAGACGAGCATTTCGTGCCTGCCATTCTTCTCAAGGCCAACAAGCTGGTTGATGAGGAGCAGTATGAGCAGGCCGACCAGATTCTGGCCGAACAGGTTCAGTACTGGCAGTCGCTAGGAGACAGCCACAAGGTGCAGCTGCTGCGAACCCGGCAGCAGGAGGTTGCAGTGCTGTTGAAACAGTCCAAGAGCAAGGATTACTATAAGATTCTGGGGATTGCTCGAGACGCCACGGAGAAGGACATCAAAAAGGGATACCGAACCCAGTCCAAGACGTACCATCCCGACAAGTACAAGGGCGATCTGGACGAGACTGCGGTGGAGCGAAAGATGGCCGAGATCAATGAAGCATATGAGATTCTGTCCGATCCTCAGAAGAAGGCTGCCTTCGACAATGGCGGCGAGTTTGATGGCCAGGGTCAGCATCAGCCCCAGAACCCCTTTGGAGGTGGCGGTGGCGGTTTCCAGTTCCAGCAGGGTGGCGGAGGCGGTTTTGATTTCGCCGCCATGTTCCAGGAGCAGATGAAGCAGCAGGCTCGTCAGGGCCAAGGCCGAGGCGGAGGAGGCCAGCAGCACTTTCAGCATGGGTTCCGGTTCTAACCAGGGGGCTAAGTGAGTGGTGGAATAGAGAGAATGTCGGCTTGCCACGGTTGTGAAGCATTCTCAGTTGTACACAATTGTATGACATGGCTAAATGTACATTAATTGGAATATTTAAGAGGTTGCTGGAACGTGGAACATTTGTACTTGTAGAATACCTAGCTAGAGCTATCGCCAGAGAAACGCGGCTCCAACGATGTACTTGTACTTGTAGTTCTTTTTGTTCCAGAGTCACTATTGACATCACTAGACATTGAGTGCTCTGGTGATGAGTAACCGTTCTATACTTTTGAAACACTAATGTCGTACACCTATCGGAGTCGTTTGTCTATTCGTTGCGGTAATTCATTCATGTCTCAGTATCTCAATCATAGCCGGTTCATCAATTCATTATCTATCCATGTCTTACCATAGTCCGTCTATCCTGTCTATCTCGTAACAATGTCGTAGAAAGCTCTTCCCTGAATTCTGGCAATCTCCAACTCCAACTTTGACGGGTTACGACTTCCGTCTCCTCCTGTAAACGTTCCTGCTCCCCAAGGAGATCCTCCATGCACTTCTTCCAGACTGGTGAGCTCTGGAAAGGCCGGCTTGTAGCCCAAAGGCACGTAGATCATACCGTGATGGACCAGAGTAGACAGAGCGTCGGCAACGGTGGTCTCCTGGCCTCCTCCGGGAGTTCCTGTCGACACAAAGATTCCCGCAAACTTGCCGTACAGAGATCCCTTGGCCCACAGTCCTCCGGTGCGATCCCAGAGAGCTTTCCATTGGGCTGGAAAGTTGCCGAACCGGGTGGGAATGCCAAACAGAAAGGCGTCGTACTCGGCGAGAATCTCGTTGGTCACCAGCGGGTCTTTTGGTTTGGGTGGAGCTCCCATTTTCGCCAGCACTTCGTCCGACAGAGTCTCTGGCACCAGAAACAGGTCTGCTGTTCCTCCGGCCTCTTCGATTCCTTCTTTGATGGCCACGGCCAGTTGTCGAATGTGGCCGTACATGGTGTAATAGACGATTGCTATTTTGGGGGAACGCATGGTGCTCAATTGATTGACGAAGGAGTTGGTGGGTGTAAAAAGTTGGTTACGAAGAAGAAGCTCAATTGTTCGGTTTTCTTTTTGCCAATGGCACCACTCGATAGACTCCACCAGCCTGAGTTAAAGGAAGTTGTAGAAAGGGCTGTAGAAAGGGCTGTAGAGAAGAAGGCTGGCTAGACAAACGTTGCTGTGGAGAGGTTAAGACGATCGAGGGGCTCACGTGACACCATTAGTCAGCTATTTCTATCATGTGATTTCTCCCGCTCAATGGACCACAGCCCCCAGCTCGTCTACTCGACTTTGCTAAATTCCCGCTAAATTCAATGTCCACGTTTCTGCAGCTAAACACAAGGGCTGGGCACAGCTTATGCACGCTCGAGACAAGCAGATAATGCACTAGAGATGGACCCTGAATGATGAGGGGGAAGACTATGATAGGGGTGGAGAATTGGCTATTGTGGCTCCTTGAAGTTGAGTGCAAGAGAAGAAAAAATAATGTACCCGACACCAAACAGCTTGTCTGGGTTCTTTTGGCAAAAAAAAGGAACTCCGCAACGGAGAATTGAACTCCGGTCCCCCGCGTGCTGAACAGTGTTCTGACAGGCGGAAATTCTAGCCACTAAACTATTGCGGAAATTTTCTTGATATGTTAGGAAACGATCTTTGCTAAGATCACGGCTGCTTAGTCATTCGTCTGCAGATCTCTTCCAGAGATCTACGCCTCTCCCGACTCGCTCGCTAGCATGCGTGTTCCACGCATGCCGCTGTTCTTCGCTTCTGTGTTCCGAGATTCTGGTCTCGCAGCGTGCCTCTCCGCAGTCTATAGCTCTGCGCTATTATCCACCTTAGCGCCGTGGCGCTAAGGGTAAGGTTCCTGGCGATTATATAAACACCTGTTATTCTAGTATGTAATGTATCGATTATTGACTCTTCTGATCATGGTAATTGCTCGTCGACTTGCCTATGGCAAGTCGCCGGTATTACAAGTCAAACCACCCCAAGTCTGGGTCCCGTTCCTAACATGATTTTTCAAAAACGTGGCCTCTGCTATCGTAGGGGTGATGACTAAGCACGGCGAATTTGAAAACCTCGTTCTTCCGTTGATATCCAACCGGTTAAGACAAGGAGAGGACGGGAGCACCAGGGTTATGGTGATGTGCCCTTTCTTAAACAGTTCTTAGTATGGGTTCAGCATTGTTTATAGGTTTCACATAGCTGAAATATGTTTCCCTCGTATTCAAAAAAAAAAAAAAAACCGGGTCAACGATAAAAACGAAAAAACGAAAAAACAAGAATACGCGGAAATAGCGGGCGTGGTAATGTCTGGGTAGATTGCGACAGGAAAACGAGAAGAACACGGTACCGGATCAAACCCGTGTTAGAACGTCATATTAGAGCATTTCTGCTTATAGTAATCGGGCTATGTTCAAATCCCGGTCTGACGTCGAGCACTAGACTAAGATCAGTGAAGTGTGGAGAACGTGTATATTTCCTGACTTTGTACTAAAAAAAAGCGAATTTGATTATATCGTTAGAAGCATTAACATGAGCTGAATAGATTGGTGTGTTTTTGCCACCTGTCGCCGTAGTAAGATGCCGTCTTACACCCCACCAATGACCAAAGTACATACCGTCTTACACCCCATATGACCAACACACGATTGGCTGTACATACTGGTACATTCTCGACAGTTGTGGAATCTTCTTTTTCTTCCTCCAGGTCACACGACCAGACGACTCGCTTAACAAGTCCTGACCTGTCCTGCCTACTGGACGCATTTGCTCCAGAAATCGGGGCCCGTCCGTTTGGCTTCATTTTACGATTATTATTCTTAAGCTTTGCATTGTTCGGCGGAGTGTGAGATCCGGTGTTCAGATGCCGTTCATTGTGTGAAAACACGACTTGGTGGAGATGGTGGAGAAGGTGAAAAACGGTGCAAGGGCGGCCAAGATATTATCGGGGGACTCCTTTTGGTGTCTCGCAACCGTGATTCCCCTTCTGGACCGGTACATGGGCTGCGTAACTGCTTTGGAAAGCGTACACATGCTTTTTTACGTCTCCCTTTCTGTGGGGAACAGCCACGGCAACTTTAGCCGACTTCGGCATTCTACGGGAAGTATAGCCGTACAGCTCCTCGGCAATCCGATCCTAGTTTGGAGAGAATGAGAAGGGGTGGTGATACAGAAATACCAGAGCAGTCTGTGATATAGTGGACGTGCTATAAATAGGCACAAGTAAATGGCTTTGAGGGGTCAGCAAGCGCAGGCTTGTTCACCGGCTTCCTCTCTATTGTGTTCCTGAATACCCCATTGTTCTGTCTATAGGCATAACTCCCTCCTATTACAATAAGACAGCCGTACAGCCGTAGCCAAAGCTACGGGTAGTATCGTAGCTCCCCTGCTAACCTCACAATAACCTTGTGTAGATCCAACAACCCAATTTCGGCCAGAGTTATGTCTATCAGAGACCGACAGACCGTAATAGGGTGTGGTTGCAATTTTGACAGCTCGAAATCCGGCAAGGGTGCCACATTTTGCCGGGAGTGCCTGTCGGGTGCCACTTTTGGTGGCTGAGGCTGGAGGCAGGCTCCATTGTGCAAATTGTCACACGCACACAACTACGCAATCACGCTTCGCCGACATATGCCTGCGTTATCTATGGTCTGATAAGTTGTGCAGTGTACGATACCATACGAGTACGTACAAATACGAATAGTATAGCGATGATGATTAGTGCTACCGTCTAAGGAACCAGATCCTAGCTCATCTCCGACGAATCGCCGACGCGTCGTCAATCCGACTTGTCGCCGATCACGTATCTTCGTATTCCTTTGCGCTAGTGGAAAAAGAAATTTTCCAGCAACAGACTTTCGGCATCTCATCCCATGTTTTCATAAAAAAAAGAAACGTGCAAAATCGACATCAAAACCAAAATCATAGTGAACAATGGACATGTAGAGTGGGGTACATCCGGAAGGCTCTGGCCGAAGATCATAGCGGGCAACAGTTTTTGTACGATACAATAATGAGAACCACGAGGGCTGTATAATCTGTGAAATCGTTCTACGGTGCTCCGACCAAACACCGACTACAACATAGATACACTAGCCCATCGCACCAGGCCCTGTTTCACCATGGACTAGTCACCGCCCCCGCCAATACGACATTGTGAACGCTCGAGTCCTCAACGGGACAGATGCTTTTTAATAATCTTGAGAGCAAGTGCCAAAAGTGAGTCAAGCTGCAGGTTGGGGATGGGGTGGTAGATGATACTAGAACACTGAGGAGACCTTTGGAAACGTGTTGGAGGGTGTATTGAAGGGATCTGAACCTGTTTTTGGAGGTCGCAACGTCTATAGCCACGTACCACGGCTCTCTACATCCACGGTATCGTACCTGTATCACTTTGTCTCAGATTGTATCACCTCAACAACACCCTGTTACGTTTGTTTAAATTCACACTTTCCGGGATCCGAAGTGGAGACCCGCCGATCCCTGCCTAAAAAGTGCTAAGTTAAGCTAAGCTCCAATCTTGGCTTTTGATCTGGAGAAGCCGATGAGGCCCTGTGCGATATGAAATTCGCGATGGAGCGTGTGGATCTAAGTATATATAGAGGGGGGGTGCCGTCACAGAAACAGTATACCAAGCCACTAAGCCACTAAGCCACCAAGCCACCAAGGAAACACCACCTCAGTCACCACGACTACACCATTCGCAATCATCATACACTCAGCTACAACAGCCATTATATCGTCACCACCACCAGCATCTGATGTACTCATCTCATCTATTCGATTTCAACTTTGACACGGCGTACCCGCCTCACGCGGAATATCCCAAACAAGAAGATGGCCTGGGATACATGCCCATCACTCCTCCGTACCTGGACTGGAGCTCTCTGACGTTTCCCCCAATGGGCAACCCGTTCCAACACGATCATACCGGATACTCGTCTCAGTCAGATCACGTGCTTTCAGAGCCCTCAGACTCTTCCCCATCCACCTCCTCAGACAGCCCCTGCTCCTTCTTTGACGACTACTGCACCATTCCGTCTCTGGTGGACCAGCTCAAGGAAAACCCCAACATCTGGGCCATGGCCAACACCGTCAAAAAGGGAGCCTACGTGTGCGCCCATTGCACCAAACAGGGCACCCCCGTCAAGTTCAAAACCATGGTCGACTTTGCCACGCATCTGGACTCGCATTCGCACGACCGAAGCTGCAAGTGCGCAGACCTGGAATGTCCCTGGTCCATTGTGGGTTTCTCCACTCGGTCTGAAATGAGACGACATACAAACTCGGTCCATAGACAGACACCCTTCACGTGCAAGATCTGCGACCGTGGGTTTGTTCGAGAAGACTCTCTTAAACGGCATGTCAAGCTGTTACACATTTCTCCCCTCAAGACCAGACGGAAGAGTGCGTGATAACATTCCACTGTTCTACAAGTACACCCCCTCAAAAGCTAACCCAACCTAACACACACTTCACACATGTATATTTATTTGTATCATAAATCTATTCAATCTCTCTGACCCACTCTCTTTCCGTATCAATTCTTTTTTTTTAATCAATAAATTATCTATCACTTCTCTAAAACCTATTCTAATCCTCCTCCACTTCACTCCTCGCCAGAAAACACCTGCTGAAGATGCCTGAGAGACAGGAACGAACCGCCAGTCTCGCCCTTGGTGGTGACGCCAGATCCGTTGCAAATGGTCAGAATTCGCATGCCCTTGGGATAGTTGAACCGAATGAGCTTGGGCGACAGCAAAAACAGCTGCTGGTGCTCCTTGGCAGCCGTGTCAGCCACATGCTGGTTCATAATCACCTCATTCTTGGCGTCCAGGGCCTGGTTGATCTCATCCAGAGCCCGGAAAGCCACCGGCGCAATAGCCTGCAGGGCCAGCAGATACGTGCCGATGGAAATCGACCGCTCTCCTCCAGATTGGGTGGTTCCATCGAGCTTGCACTTGGTGCTCTTCTCTCGGAAACTCACCATGATCTCAATGCCCCAATTGCTGAAGGGAAGAGGCTCCTCGGGGGTAGGGTCGTTGGGGTTGACCTTCTCCTTGACTGTACGCAACTCCACCACGCCGGAGGCTCCCTTCTTGACTTTGAGAAGCTCGGAAAACCGGGACGAAATCAAACCCACCATTTTCTCCAGCTCGGGCACAAACACGTCCACAACCTTCTGCATCTCCTCGGCAGCATTGTCTCGCTTGTTGGTGAGCCGCTCCACCTCGCTCTTGGTTCGCTCCGCCTGTCGAATCACCTCCTCGTGCTTCTTTCGCGCGTCCATGTCGACGTTGGCGAACTGCAGCTCCTGCCGAAGACCGTCGAGCGTGGCCTTCACGTGAGCAAGGAGATTCTCGCCCGTGTACTCAGCCTGCAGCTGCTCAAAGAAGTCCACGTACTCCGCGCCAATCTCGGGCTGGTTGGCCATGTGTTGGTCGTACTTGGCCTTGGCAATCTTGTACCGTTCCCTGAGACGCTGAAAGTTGTTTTTGAACTCGGCCCGTTCGGCCTCAACCTCGGCAGCACGCGTCTTGAGACTGGAACTCAGGGTGTTGGCTCGAGCCAGAGCAATGGCGTCCTTCTGAGCATCGGGAATGATCTGGCCAAGTTTCTGAATCACCTTGACTCGTGCAAGCATGGTAGTGGCCACCTCGTCACGTACCTTGCTTCGGCTCTCCTCAATCCGCTTCTCAATGGCCTCAACACTCTCGGGAGGATTGTCGACGTGCTTCTTGAGCCTGGATCGCGCTTTCTGGACCTGAGCGGCCTGGATGTCCTTCCTGCCCGCCTTCATACGTGCTTTTCGCGAATTCTCCCTGTTGACTTCTCGCAGATGCGCCTTGTCGGCAAGCACGCTCTGGGCCGTCTGGATCTCCGCCTTGATGGGTCTGAGACGCTCAACCAGCTCGTTGGACTGCTCCTGCAGCTCCTGCTCTCGAACCCGATCGGGAACCTTCTCGTAGATGATCTGCTGCTCCCTTCGCAGGGGGTAGGTGTCGATGGGCTCGGACTTGGTCGAAGTGAACTTCTGTCCGTATCGAGACTGCTTGACGGTGTACAGCATGTTCTTGGAAATGAATCTGGTGAAGACAGAGGGCACGTTGGAGATCTGCTCGGGAGTAAGACCCTGTCGACTGAAAGGGACAGCATGGATCTTGGTCGTCTCACAAAGATGAGCCAGGTTGTGGTCCGGACCCTCGACGAGATCCAGAATGTAGCCGTCGAATCCGTACTGTCTGAGCTGGACTCGGTTGGCAGGCACGTTCTGAGAAGCCTGTTCAAACGACTTGGTGATCTCTTTAACAGCCACCTGATCCTCCACACGCACAATCTGCGCGGCAGCAACTGAATCTCGAGCCACAAATTGCATGGCCAGACTTTTGACCACGGCACTGACCATTCGCTGATCCTCAACCCTGTTCTCCTTCAGTCGGACAGTGTTGATAGCAGGCAAGGAGTAATTGAACTGATCGGGGGGGGCGACACCTTTCACCTTTCGAATCAGATTCATGTTGGCTCGAGTGACAGGCACAAACTGCCCGTTCTTACGCTTCTCAGCCTCCAGAGAAGAGTAAATCTCGTCAGCCTTGTCGGATTCGTTTCGTCTCTTGGCATCGAGATCTCGAACCGTCTGTTTAGCCGCCTGGTAAGCCTGTTCTAACTCCTTCCCCTCAGCCACGAGATCCACCTGGAGCTGCTCAAACTTAGGGTCCTCCAACTCCTTTTTCAACTCGGCGTAGTTCTCCTGCTCTTCCTTGACCTTGGCCTGTAGAACAAGACCCTCCTCTTCGTGTCGGTCAAGACGACGTTGGGCAGCCTCCAACTCTCCCTCGTACTTGGCCATCTTGCCGCCAATCTCCTTTTCTCGGTTCTTGAGCTCCCGGAACTTTTTCCAGTACAAGCTGGCCTTTTCTTCCTTGGTCTTGAGCCCCAAGGACGCCTCCTTGATATCTCCCACGAAGGCTGCCATCTTCTCCTTGATCTCCAAGTGCTCTGCGCCCAAAGACTGGTAGTTTTCCTTGAGAGCAGCCATCTGAGCGGTGATTCGTTCGGTCTCTTCCTCGAGAGTCAAGCCCTTGGTGTAGACGGCCACCATTTCCAGCTTCTCGACCATCTCCTCCTGTTTCTCCCGTTCCTCCAGCTGGGCAATCTGGCCCGAGAGATCTCGCTGTCGTCGCTCGAGATCGGCCAGCGCGTCGGTGGCCAGCTTGAGTCTGTGTTCGTCGTCGGCACTGTGTTCCTGCTGGTTGACCAGCGAGTCGTAGTGGCTGCGCATGTTGCTGTAGCCCACGTCCTCCATGGTGGTGATGAGCAGCTCCTTGGGACTCATGGTGGTGAAGTCCTTGACTCGGTCCTGGGGCAGAAACCGCGTCATGGACATGATTTGGATGTCGAGTTTTCGGGCCGTGGCTCGCACCTCCTTCATCGTCGACGTCTTGCCGTCAATGTAGAACTTGCCCTGTTTCTCCTCTCGTGCCAGGGTTCGTCGGAACGTGAGGTTGGGCTCGCCGTTGAGGTTTTTCACCACCACACGCACCTCCAACGCGTCCTTGGTCGATTTGATGAGCTGCTGCGCCTTGAGCGCCGCCTTGCCCATACAGGTGATGGGGGCTGCAAACGCCAGACAGATGGCTGCCAGCATGGTACTTTTGCCGGATCCGTTGGGGCCAATGACAAAGTTGAGGGTCGGGCCAAAGTTGACCAGACACTCGTCGTACGACATGACGTTCTTCATGTAGATCTGCAGAATGCTGCCTGGTCGGAACTTGGTTTTGGGGCAAACAGACAAGTCTGGTCGCGGGATCATCTGCGAACCATGCTGTTCGTCCTGCTCTCGGATCTCCTCGTTGTACGTCCGTTGTTCTTCGTCAAAGTTGTCTTCGAACGACGCCACTCGCTCTTGGGTCCGTCGTCGTTTGGCGGGGGCCGCTTGCGAGCCGTTAGGCACGTCTCGTTTGGCCATCGTTGTTGTGCTGTTGTTGGTGTTGTGGTTTGGGTAAGAAGATGACTTTTCAGGCGTCGTCGTGTTCGCAGCCGTTGGCGTCTCAACAGAGTTTCGCGTTTTCCTTTTACTCGTTTGGGAGTTTATTACGTGGTGGGGGGAGGGTCCAAGATACGACGTACTGAAGTATCGGCCGATGGAAAAGATGTACGAGTGAAAGAAATATACCGCCATACTCAGAAGAGGCTACCACGTGACCTGACCTTTTTTCCCGCAATTCCGCCGACCCCAGCTTTCTCCTGCCGTTTTCAGCCCTCGCCCAAACCAAGAGTCCTCCCTTACTTTCTGACACTCCCCCTTTGGAAACTCTCTCCCACATGCTGTTTCGACTCAACTCTTTTTGGAGTGGTTAAGAAGACGTGCCAGAGACCCATGTTGCAGCAATAGAGTGATGAAGAAGGATGTAGCGGCGTGTTCAGAGTATATATAGCAGAGGGGGGCGGCTTGTATCAATCAACCAAAATCTCACCCACCATGAACCCATCGCTAAGACTACTCAGATCCATTCGACCTTCCACAGTCAGAACCACATCCATGGTCAGCGCCTCCCACATGTCTGGAATCTCGCCAGCCGTGCCCGTCGACGCCTCTACTCCCTTTTCTTCAACTCCACGACTTCTTCCGCCCAATGCCCAGCCCAAGTTCTTGACCAACATGTCTACAGGAGACGTCATGGCTCTTGGTCTGGCTTCTCTCATGACTTGCCGACCGTTCATGGTCAAGCTGTGTGCCAAGGTGCTTCCGTACGTGCCCAATTCGGTCGTCAAAATGGTCGTCTACCGTCTCTATTGCGGAGGCACCAACCACGACGAGGTTTTGATGACTGCCCAGAAACTGCAGAAACGTGGACTTGGGGTCATGATCAACTATTCGGTTGAGAGAGCCAATTGATACCGTGATAGCTTGTATAGATTGGTAATTGTTATTTATTGAACCAAACCGCTTGTACTCGTACTTGTGACTGTACCGGTAGCTGTGACAGAACTGTAGGTATGTAGTATTCGTGGTAAACATCAGATTTGCAAGCCACACAACTCCCACGGAGTTGCTCATTTGACCGTTCAATTCAGAAAAGCAACCACAACCTGATTATGAACTCGTCACTCTTCAGCCGTTGATTCTCAAACGGTCTGACAAAAGTCTACACTCACTGTTTCACTTCCACAGCAAGACAAAAACGATGGTGCCTTCAGCTGGTAAGATCGAGCCCCGATCGAGCTGAGATTTTGACAGTATCATAGATGGTCCCCATTTAATTGATTTTAAGAGTTTTTGCACAAAAAATTCAGCACCGATCTGAACAAATAATCACCCCTTTCCCCTGATCGTAACTCAGGAACAACACGATCAAATAGCCACACTCCCGCCCTAACCCTGATGATATGCACGATTACAATCAAGGTTCTTTGCCGTTAATTTATTTATACACCTTCTCCTCTCATCTCACCCTCTCTTTTCCTCTCTTTCTTTACACCAACCAACACATGAACAATGATAGCTCTTCTACTCTCCATGGTAGGACTCGTGACCCAGGACGTGCGCGAGCTCCGTCGAATGAACAAACAGGAAAAGGCCCGCAAAAAGGAGGCCAAGGCCAAAGCCAGAGCCAGCAAGAACCGCCCCAGTCTATCGGACAGCGTGACGCTGGTGGAGGAAGACGCCTACGACACTACGACTCCGAACCCGACTCCGACTCCGATTCCGACGCGGACGCGATGAACGACATGACTCTGACTGAGCGAGAACGCGCTTACTTTGAGTCCAGGAGACGCAAGGCCAAAGCGAAATCAGAGAGAGCAAAGCGGCTCAACGCCGAGAGACGGAAAAGGGCCAGGACGCTGGAGAGGCTGGAACAGAAGGCGGCGAGGTTGAAAGCCAGGGCTGGGATTCTCAGGGAAAGACAACTGATGAGGCTCCAGAAGCAAATGGAGGCCAAGCGGGCCAGGGAAGATGCCCAGGACGCTAGAAAGGATAGAAGACCGCCCAAGAAGCACGTATGGATTAGTCCCAAGCCTAGTCCGTTTATGGGCCAGCCAGGATCTCTGACTCATTCCAAGCTGAAGGCTCTTCTTCAAGCCAAACAACGGGCTCGAGAGCGACTGCGTGAACGAGCAGCCCAAGAAGAAGGCGTTCCCTTCGCGCCACAGAGACGTTACATATGGTATCTGAAGGGGTTTGTCACCGTCACGCCGTCGCTGCTTGAAAAGGCCAAGGCTCTGATGATAAATCCAGATCTCAAGGAGGTGGTCAACGCGCCCAAACGAGTGCTGGATCGAGCCAGTCATCTTAGGTGGAACAACAGAAACATCAACTATGTTGTTAGGCCGGATGTTGAAGAAGACAACGACGAAAATATAACTGGGTGGATTGCTTCGAAGCGTCAGGCGCCCCAGACACCCACGAGTTTCACGCCCAACGTTTACTCGTGTGTTTTGGGCCAGTCTTCGCATAATGATCCCCCTGAACAGTGGACTCCTTACCCTGCAGACGACTTCTACGCGCATCTACAGGAAAAGACGGGCCGGGTCCGTGACGGCGAAAACGGCGAGCTTGTGAAAGCGACTGAGACTCCTCCGTTTCCCGAGCTTGCCCCTCCCGACACCAAGGCTCTGCCACAGACACAGCTGTTGGAACAGATTCACCGCTATGTTTCCGGGTGGGCCCACAAGAACTACCCGTTGTTGATGAACCATATGGACGAGTCGGCGTTGCTGGGGATGGGTGTTGCTGTCGAGGAGAAGATCAAGGAGATGCTCGGCAAGGATGGAGATTTGTTCTACGCCGTCAAGGAGGGTAGTGAGGGGGACGCAGAGAGGCTGGATGGTGATGAGTAGCATGACATTGAAGAATAAATTATTTATTAGCCCTACGTTTGGAGACTGGAGCCGTCTGATGAAGACACCGTCAAGGCTTGTAGTTCAGTGCTGATCTTGTAGCCATTGGAGTGGTGTTGTAGCTGACCTTGGAGTGATGCTGTAGCTCATTTTGTGAATGAAGATAATCTGAGAGCGAACTGGTAGCAGTTGCAGATGGTCTTGGCGATTTTGGAGGTACCAGTAGTTTTGCAGTCTGAAGACAGGTATCTGATGGTGGGATTTCTACTGGTTCTGTAGAGGGTATCGTAGCTGAGCTTGTTGACCTTGGTAGAGGAAGGTATCTGAGTATGACCTGATAGGCATAGCAATTATCTTGTTGATCTTGTAGCTGGTGTAGCCGATTTTCTAGCTCTCTTGTGGCTGAGTTTGTCAGATCAATACTCTGGTTGAGCCCAATCTGCTACTTCGAATACCTCAATCTCAAGGCCACCGACTCTGTATGTACAACATGCTCTCCATGAAGCTCCGGCTCAGTTGGATTGCCCTTCTTGTACAGGTGGTACTCGTCTGGCGCAGATCTGTCTTTGTGTAGGATATGAATGAGCAGCTGGAAATCGTTTGGCAGGCTGTATGTGACGGAGCCCGTGCTGCTGGTGACATTGACGAGGTTGGTTGGTCCCGTTTCCACTGAGAAGATCATGTTGATAGTAGTAATTATGTCTTTAGCTACAAGTGTACAACACCCTCTATATATGGCCTAATCGTGGAGATGGATCTGAGACCCACTTACCCCTCCTCATGGCAGGAGTGCGTATCGTACGTACAATACGACATCGTAGCCCTGTCAAGTTTAATGCTGTTGAGCGGGGACGGAAAACGGCCAAAAGGCCGGCCTTGTCTCAGACTGAATAATACAAGTACGGAGTACTGAGACAATGGAGGTGTTTTTATGAGTAAGCCATTTTCCTCAGCCGCAATACGAAATACGAAAAACCGCTATTTATATCTCCTGACTAAATGCCCCACTCAAAAGTAGGCTACTGTACGGAGTACAACTACAGTCCCACTCACGGTCTAACAATAGCTAGCTCATAATAAATATTGAATCTAAATGTACCCAGTGTCCGGGGAGTGTGTACGGGGATACGGTTGTACGATACGAAATAGCGGTGCTCCCTTCCAGCGCGTCGCCTGTGGCAAGTCACTCATTGCAACACGCTTGTCATGTACAACGCTTGGCCGTACACTCCAAACTGGTGCCGGTACTCGTTCTTCTGCCACAGCCCCTCTAGTTCTTGACAAAGGCAGGTGGAGGATGAGATGGAGGCTGGTACTGGTCCATCTCGATGTTGGAATGGCCCGGAGGAGGCCCGGGAGGAGGGCCGTACGCATCCGAAGAGGTGTAGCCTCCCTGGTCGGCGTTGTTGTATCCTCCAGCATGGTGCGCCGTGTTGACAAAGTTGCCGGACTGGTCGTAGTATCCAGCAGCCGTGGGATCACTGTTGGCGTTGGGGTTGTAGGGCGGGGCGGCCTGCGACTGGTACTGCTGCTCGGACTGGTGGTAGGTCGGGGGCACGATCCACGACGTTCCTGTGATGGGTTGTTGGCCCCTGTTGAGCCGTCTTTTGTTGGTGGTGCACACCAGCAGGAACGAAATCAGAAACACGCCGATGATGAGCGCCAGCAGGATCCATCGGCCCCAGCTGTTCCAGCCGGAGTTGCCGCCACATCCCCAGCCGTAGCAGGTGTCGCTGTAATATTGCCGTCGTTCGAGAGGTAGAGAGGGCATGGTAGTGAAATGCCGCTGTGTGTGTGAGAGAGAGGAAGTTTTTTTTGGTTTGCGTGTGTTGGTCCAGTTCGAATACGCCCGTTAAAATGCTTGATGCCTCCGTGTATCGCAGAAGAATGCTCTGAGTGGCGCGAGTCTTCCAAAGTTGAGATGGCGAGGCTGTGGTGTTTTGCAACCGCAGACAATGACGGACATGCATGCGCACCGCCAGATGAGGTAGTAGGGTTAGGGTACAAGCCAGCCGTGTATAAATGGAGAGGCTGGTTGGGGTTATACGTAGTAGGGAGACTGTGGCAAAAGATCGTGGCGGTGGTGTTGGGTCACGTGATAAAGTCCTAGCCCCTATTACACTGCCCTAACCGCAGGATTGTTTCCTCCCTTCATATTATTATCACCCCTACCTACTAGTAACCACCAATCAAGGTGTTTATCATTGGTGGCGTTGAGTTTAGCGCTTTTTCGATTTTGCTTTTCACTCCATCGGTGGAGGTGGGAGAAAGTGCCGGTACGTAGCTAAAGTGTACGTAATTAATCAGCATCGTATCGTACATACGAAGTAACGGACCAACCGGCTGGATCACCAGAGCTATATATACTGATTGCCGCTGTAATTAACACGTGTCCTTTCACACAACCTCACCCACTGAGTCCCGTCAAACGTCACCAACCGTTCTCTACTCCGCATTCCGTTCTCCGTTCTAGACGCATGGAATGCGCATTGGCTATAATTAGCGATAGTGGCAAATTAAAGAGACGGCAACAGCAAGCAAACATAGGAGGCGAAAATGCGAAATCGAAAATGCGAAATACGACGGAACAATGCTGGACCGGTAGACCGATGGAAGCCAAAAAATGTCAGCCAAAAAGTCAGCCAAAAGTCAGCCAAAAAGTCAGCCAAAAAGTCAGCCAAAAATAGACAGACTATCAAGACTACGAAGAACCTGAACCAGGCAACTACCGTATGTAGTGCACCCCCCGCCCTTCCCGACTATGCTTACAAATATATATTACTGAATCAAAAAGGCAGGCCTCCTCTGCTATCGTGTCTCCACCTTCATCTCTCTCCTCACTTGGGAACCAAATACTGATCGTCATCAGAATGCAAAACGTCTCTTCCAGCAGGCTGCATGGGCGAACTGGTGTGGGGATTGGGGTCCGCAAACGGCGACAAATGCGAGTCGTCCGTCTGCGGCCGTTTCTCCAGATTGTCCATTTCCACGGGACTCGTCGAGTAGCCCTTGACAGGGTAAGTGCTGCCGCTGCCGGGGAAAGTGGCAGACTCCATGTACGAGTTGCGCTCAGACTTGTACACGCGGTCCGTGGCGGGGTCGCTGTACTCGTCTGTGGGGGGCTGGTCGTAACCAGGCTTCTCCCGAGCAGCCGTGCCGTAGTTCTGGGTGGTCTCGGACACAATGGTGTCAACGTCCTGGCCCTCCAGATAGTTGAACTCGCCGGCCCACCACATTTCTCGAACAATGTCAATGTCCATGGGGAACCACGATCGATGCACACACTTTCCAAGCAGACGCGGCAGAATGCACACAATGATCATGAGCAGCAGACACGTCCAGAAGTTGAGGGCGCCATACAGATGCTGGGCCGTCTTGTAGAAGAGCTGCGACGCCGTGAACTGCGTGTAGATTCCGGTCCACGCAAACACCAGGGCCGACGAAATCCAGCAGATGATCAGGAACGGCTTGGACCACTGGTACATGTTGAGCTGCACGTAGATGTTACAGGCAATCATGGAGGCGGTACCGGCGTAGGCACCGTAGGCTTCTCGGTAGTTGATCTCTCGGCCCACGTTGGTGGTCACGTGGCCCTTGTAGAAGGTCAGGTAGGTGAAGAAGTAGCAGATGACCGACTGGAACAGACCGTCGAGCATGTAGCCCCAGAACTTCCATTGGGTCCATTCCAGACGCAGGATACCTCGTCGGTACAGCTGGGGGACGGCAATGGAGATCTGCCAACTGACGTCCTGGTCGAAAATACCAAGCAGAATGACGGGGAGCGAAGTGAAGGCCAGGTTGAACAGGGTAATGTACGTGTAATCAAACAGCATGACACCATCCATGGCGGTGTGCACCTGGAACCAGAAAATGGTCATGGCAAAGACGATATTCTTGTAGAAGAGGTTGGCCGTGAGCTCGGCGATTCGTCGGTAGCCCCATCGGCCGTGCACCAGCAGCAGCTTGTTGAGGAACCGGAACTGGCCAATACCGTAGTCGGAAGACATGACGGCCTGACGACCTTCGACACCAGCAATACCAACACCAACGTCGGCCTCCTGGATCATGGAAACATCGTTGGCTCCATCTCCAATGGCCAGGGTCATGACATCGAGGGACTTTTTCACCAGAGAAACCACAGAGGCCTTTTGGGCGGGGGAAACTCGACAACAGAGAACAGACTTGCAGTTCTTGCACAGCAGCAGAAACTTGATTCGAAGAGGGTCCGAAAGAGCCACGGTCAGAGCGTCTCCGTCAATAACCACAGCAGCGTTGTTTTTGGGAGGGGAATGGTCCTTCTTGGCCTCCTTAAGAGCCTCATCAGACGTGTCAACGTTGTACTTGGCAGCGTACTCGTCCAAAACGGCTCCAACAGACTCCACCGTGGGGTTCTTGACCTGGATGGTGATCAGCTCCATGCTGTTGTCCAGCAAGTTACAAGAGTAGCCAATGTTGACGGCCGTCTCGACCTTGTCTCCGGTCAGAACCCACAGCTTGATTCCAGCCATGGCCAGAAGAGCAATGGAGTCGGGAACGCCCTCCTGAAGACGATCTTCAATGGCGGTTCCTCCCAGAAGCCGCAGATCTCGCTCAATCTGCTCGGCCACCACGTCCATCTTGTCTTCTCGGTTCTCGATGGCTCGGGCAGCCTCGGAATGCAGCACGTACCACTCCTCGTACTCTCGCTCGGAGATTTCTCGGTGGGCCAGACACAGGGTTCGCAGACCCTCGTTGGCGTATCGATCGAGATCACGGGCGGTTTCCTCGACCAGAGAAGACTCGTTGATCTGTCGGTTGAGTCGGCCCAGAATGACGGAGTCGGCTCCCTTACAGAGCAGCACAATCTTGCCGGTGTCGGGGAGACGCACGACGGTGGACATTCGCTTTCGGGTGGAGTTGAACTCCAGCATCGCCAGAATGTCGTACTCGATTCGCTTGCCCATGACATCGACGACCACGGAGTTTCGGGTTCGCTCGACAACAGTGAAACCGAGGTCTCGAGCGGTGGAAACCAGAGCAGCCTCGTCGGGAGACTGGGCCTTGAAAACAAGCACTCCTTCTTCGTCAACCTCAGGGAGAACAGAGTGACATAGAGCCAGAGCCAGCAGAAAGTAGTGAACATGCTTCTGCTGCTCAGGTCCAGAGGCACCCTCCAGATCTCGGATAATGTCGGAAGAAACAAACGTGGGCTCAGCGGTGAGGTAGGGGTTGTGGTACACCTTTGCCATCTCCTGGGCCATCAGCTGTCGATCATTGGCGATATCCTGTTCCATTTCAACCTTGAGGGTATCAGTGTTGGCTCCTTGACGCTTTCGCAGTCCGAGCATGGCCTCAGTGAACACCTTACCGTAGGACTTGCCGCCAATGGTGCACTGCTTGAACTCCATCACGTTCTGGGTAAGGGTACCGGTCTTGTCGGAGAAAATGTACTCAATCTGGCCGAGATCGTCGGAAATACTCCAACTCTTGGGGGTGCAGGGGTAGTCCAGGGGAGCGTAGTACATGTCGATGTCGTTGTAGATGAAGAAGGCGTGGCACGTCTTGACGATTTCGATGGAAATGTACAGAGAAATGGGCACCAGGGACTGCAGAACAATGAGGAAGGTGAAGAAGGTGACCAGACCACCGACAGCATAGGTTCCTCCGACGATTCCAAACTCGAAAAAGTGATCCGAGGTGTCATTACGTCGGAAATGCTGAGATTGCACGGCGGCAGCAACAATCGACAGAACAATCAGAAGAGCCACGTTGGACCACACGTTGATGTTGAGCTCCCGGGTCATTCGCGATCGCTTGGCGGGGGTTTCTCCGGTGTTGAGAACAATCTTGGTATCGTCTCCGGTGAACACCACCAGACCCATGACCCATCGGGTGTTTCGAACGGAGCATCCTCGCAGCAACAGGTTGTTGGAGTTGATGGGCTCGCTGTGGGCACCTCCCTCCATGTTTCGCCACTTGAGAACACCATTGTAAGAGTACATGTTGGCGTGGGGGGGCTCGGACATGACCTCGAAATGCGACCGCTCAAAGTCGCCGGCATGACGGATGTTTTTCGTGGCAGAAAGAGCCTGTCGAACCTTGAGGTTCGTTTCACCATCCAGGTTACGGGTCTCAATGTAGCAGGCTCCATCGTCGTCCGAAGTCGACAGAACGACAATATCGGCAGGCACCTCGTCGTCGCTCAACACTCGCACAATGTCGCCCACGTTGACCTGTTTCCAGTACTTTTTTCGGAACTTGGCCACGCCCTGGGGTCGCTGGTTGTAGTCGATGACTGTGGGGTCGTTGGAGAACTCTCCGGGGTTCTTGGCGTCTCGGTTATCGGTGCTGGCTCGAAGAGTTCGCGAATCGCCCGCAGGACCCTCACCAAAGTCTCCTGAAAACCGCACAGACGACCGTCGACGCTCCTGGTCCATGGACGGTCGGCCCAGATCCATAGAGGGCCGCATATCTCGGCCAATGTCGGATCGTCGCACATCGGAACGACGGCCTCGAGAAACTCCCGAGGGTCGGCCTCCAAGCTCGGTGCTCATTCGGGCGGTGATGACGGTGGTGTTGGAGAGCACGCGGTGCAGCTCGGTCTCTTTTTCCTTGGACTCGATTCGGCGCTGCTTGGGCATGAACATCCGCACAAACGCCCGTCCCTTGGGCCCCCAGAAGCGCGAGTTGGCCTTCTTGAACCGTCGCCACAGACCCACGTCGTCCTCCTCGACGTTGGGGTTCTCGATTCCGTCCAGCACGCGCGTCACGTTGTTGTTGACCTCCATGTCGAGAATCTGCCGTCGGTAGTCCTCGATGGCGTCTTTGATGGCCGTGAGCACGACAATGACGATGATGGGCACGGCTGCCAGACCGGCAGACTGCACTCCGAAAATGGAGAAGGCTGACAGAATGGCAATCAGCAGGAAATAAATATTGGCGACGTTGTGGAACTGGAACCACAGGTTTTTCGGCACAAAGGTGATGGGCGTGTACTTGGTGGTTCGGATCTTGTTTCGCACGTAGTGGACAATGGGGTTGCCCGTTTTCGGGTCTTTTTGGTCGTCGGGCAGCGGCTCGTTGAAGTAGACCGTTCGAGACGGGCCCTGGGCCTCGTCGGTGATTTCATGGGTATTGTCGACCTCGACTCGTTCGGGATGCACGAGTTTTTGAAATAGCGATCGGCGCCGGTTGACCGAGTGGGTGCGGCGTTGCGTGCCGAATCTGTGTCGCTTGGACTGTGTCGTGTCAATGTTGGAGCCCACTTGTTGCAGTGGGGCTATATTGTCGCCTTGTTCGGCGAGCTCAGCTGGGTTAGTACGGAAGCACGGAAGCGAAGGCCGTAGGTCTGAGCGGACAACAACAGAGGCTGATGGAGTTGATGAATACCACACAGAGGAGTACCACAGAGTAGACAGAACTACCAGACCACCAAGAGCACCAGAAACATCAGTCAGACCACTAAGTGACAGATCTGAACAGACATCATGTTCCAGTCGAGTCCTTGGTGATGTAACTATCAAAAGGTGAACCGGGCAAACGACGTTCACTGCACACCAACAAATCAGTCGCTTAGTCGTGCCGTCTCATCGCCTGCCATATCTCGGTATGTCGTCAGTCTGTATCGTGACGTAACTGTAGCAACGGGTTATCATAACATCTGTAACATATTCGTGTCGTGTGTGTGTGTCTGTCTGTGTTGATAATCCATCTCTGTCTGCGTCCACCGTGAATCCTCATCACCACAACCCGGAGGATATACTCACCGTCGGTACTGGCCCTCATGTCTAACCAGTGTCAGATTATGCAAGGATACCAGAGGAGATGTGCTGGAGAGAGAGTGTGTCGTTTGACAAGACGTGTTTGTGTCTGTTGTGCCTGTCGTCTGTGTTGTGTGTGTTGTGTGTGTACTGGTACAAGTTCTGCAGCGTGTGTACAACAAGTCTGTCTGAAATGCAAACCAAGACAGTGCACACCTCGAGACAGGAGTGCTGGATGGTGGTGAGCCTTTTTCCGAAATACGCTTCTTCGCCCTGCCGAATTATAATTTAGAATTGCGGTGTTTACAACGGCCCAGCAACAACAAGGAGATGGAACCTGATACTCGTGCACTCGTTTGGAGTCACTCAAAACACACGAAACAGGCCTCCTCCAGGGGGCAACTATTAGGTCTACGTGCCACCGCACAGCCTCACTCTCTTTTGGGGTGCAAAAACCAGTACAAGACCCAAGCTTGTCTTGTTTTGACTCCTAACTAATCCGCACCAAGTTAAACTCCGGCGACGCATGTGGTGGTGCTGAACAATACGAAGGTGATGCTAAGAGCGGACTTATACATGGTCCGTTCCCGGGGAGATTGTGTTTGGTCACGTGACTAGCATATCGAAAACAAACGATCGAAGAACCACCCCCATCCACTCACCCCCATCATCTCACCCCCACCAAATACTCTATGCAATACACTTTAAGCCCTGAATATGCACTTTGACAATGGCAAAGGTACCGAAGCCTGGTCGGTGAGGAGAGTGTCTTAGAGAGAAGTTAGAGTGGAGATCAAAGTCTCAAAATGGAGCTCTCGACGAGGCGGTTCGATTGGTGTAATTATTATTGCTCCATCACTTCTATATGGTGAGTTTCAGGCCCCACCCTACCCCCATTTCTCGGCTCTAAATCCAAACACACTTTTTTTCCATGCAGGCTTCTGCTGGGATGGCAGCATTCTGCGAAGTGAGGAATGTGCCTTTCGATGCGGCGTCCCGTTTCGGGATTTTCGTACTGCTGTTTAATTGGTAAGACTACAAGTAATTACTTGGATGGCACCACACTCACACGGTCACCACACGTGCGGCTAAGACCAGCAACTTCCGCATCCAGACTAGTGCCCGCCACGCGTGCGTTTTTAGCCAATTTCGCGCACTATAAAAGCCAGTCTATTTTGTCCCTTAGTCATCGGAAGCTTGGGGTCGTAAAGGTTCCGATCGAGCCGAGAGTGAATGGGAGGAGTGGAGACAGCTGTTGTACCAGTACACTCAGTACAGTTGTTACTAAGGCTTGACGATTAGTCATGCTTGAATTGTAGACGGAAGCCGTTTTCGTAGCATTCTCTGAAAACCCGGTTGCTCTGTTGCTGTACCAACCTCATCGGTATTGCTGCTGATGTCTCGAAGAGACTGCCAAACCACGTGCTCTAGACTGCACTCAGTAGTGAGTCTTGGCTTCGGGTGAGTGCGGAACAGTGGGCTTAGGTGAATGTTCAGCTTATCGCTGTCGATTTGACGGTATAGCCAATGTATCTGTACTTGTATGGCATATGTGAAAATGTCCATGATCCTTGCACCAGCAAAAATCGAACTCACAACCAAAACCACCCTTTAAACGAGCGCGATTATCAACATGCAATTTAGGGTGCGCAACACAGTGCCAATTGCGGAAGGATGGTTGCCAAAATGTCAATGTGCCAAGTGTCAAATTGGTCAATTTCGTTTTGTATGGGCCGTTAATAGAAGGCACTGAAGCAGCCAAGATCCTGATATGACAAATATCCCACTTCCAAGACACACTGACATCCGGCAATATGTTCAACATATACCAAGTACTACCAAGTAAAATCTAGCAGTGAGGCCACCACGAAAACTACAACACTCCGGAATTTTGTATGACGCCGGAAGCTGATTTTGGCATGTTACTTAGGAACCCGTTCATCATCTATCCTTTGGTGTATGACACGAAGTGTTTCCGTTGCGGGAACACCGAAAATACACCCCTAAAGGGCTTTTCTTTCATCTATTCCCAACTAATCTCTCCAACTAAAAATGTAAAGTCTTGGAGAGGCTGAAAATGAAAGACGACGAGAGGGCAGAAAAATGCGACAAAACCGCCGGTCTCAATCAGAAGTTTTTGATCTGAACTCCCCCATTTCCCTCCCACCTACAGCCAATAGTGCAATAGCCTCACACCCGTACCGGGCGGTTGTAGATCCTATACACCTTGTCTACAGTGCCAATTTGCACCAGGTGGATTGGGGTAAAGGCAGAGCACAACACAGTCAGTATCTCCACCTCCTGACATTGCTTACACTGGTTATTCCAGTCTCAGGCTCAAGCCGGTGTGGTGTAAAGATCTACACTGTTTCAAGTGGGCTGCTGTCGACGACATCCACGATCACACCACCCCCTGAGAGCTCGTATTGACTCCACTGTAAGATTCCCGCTTCTGCCGGGTGGAGTAGAGTTGAGATTGAACTTTCCGAGGACTGCAAGAGTACGGGGCGTGGGCTGGAGTTTCCATCCTCTATAGACTCGGTTACTTGTGCCACCTTTGGCTCAATCACGTCTTCTTTCACTCCACCTTTCACCACATCTACCATTGCTTTTAAATACCTCTTTTGTGGCGATGTCTCAAGTCTCCCACGTTGTCTGTCCACGGACTTCGTTCTCGAGCAACAACTTACCCACTTTCTGCATGTCTTAGAATACACGACGGAAGGGAGATCGGGTTATTCACAGACTGTACGTACCGGTACCGGTGCTGATACAAGTACAGTAGATAAAAAATTGGCAACCGAGTTCTAGTCGAACCGTCACCTCCTCATACACTTCTAATCACCCCAACTGCTACATTGGCAAACAACCTCGCACTAATGGACCTTATTGGGCCCGCTACAACCCCCACGATTGTCTGTTTCACTTCGGCAACCCACCCTCACAGCGTGTCTCACTTTCGGCAACGGTTAACGGTCTCCACCTGGTTTCTGGAAGAGTGGAGCACTACCTCCATTTGGGTGGCGGTAGAGTCACCGATGGTCTGAAAGGCAGCCCCACCAAACGAGCAAATATGTTCGCAGCTTTCTGTATGTGTACTCTACAGCACGGTCTTTTCTTTTTCAACCATTCATCTGATAACATATGTATAGTTGCTGCACACGTAACCACAGTCTTCTTCCCGAAACCCACTTTGACCGCATCCCTCATGTATCCGTTATCAGAGGAGGGATAGGGGGGGGAGGGTGAATACATTTGTGTGAAGAGCCCACTGTTTAGCTACCAGGTAAGCCACATTACGACATAACGGCTCTTGCAATACACGGCACCACAACGCTTTGAAACCGTACGGCACTGCTCACAACTCTCGTCACACTGACCCCTTTTTCTTTTCTCTTTACTCTTTCACTCTCCAAACCTAGACCTGACGGCGGCCTCTTGCTTCGAGCTAGAATCTCTTTAGCGCAAACTGTTCCTGGAACTTTGCTGGTCGCGGACTGCTGCTCGGCTTGCCACCCAGCCTTGTGTCTCTGAGGGGCCTTGTCCACATACGATTCGTATTCCCACGAAATGTTTGCCCAGGTCTCATAAGTGGCTTTTATAGGTCGAGGCAATCTGACAGGAAGTAGGGCGGGCATTAGAGCTACAGCAGAAAGATCGGGACACCTCGAGTGCGAATGTATGATAGCGTCGACCAATAACCAATAACCACAGCTGTTCTTGCGCGTACCGTTCCGATGCGCTCGTGCTAATGGTCACATGGACTTACTCAGTGCACCTCGAGGACTTAGTCCAACAAAAGCAACGACCGCAAGATAGGGGAAGCCCACTGTGGAAAGAAGTTCCGTAGATCGCCACGATGATGCACACGGGGGAAGCTCGGAGTGACTATCGTGCTCTTCCTCTCTCACTGGTAAAAAGTGATAGTCGTAGAACCCCCAACGACACAGTTAAACTAAGAGTGAAATTGAATGATGGACACCTTCCAGGGCCCACAAGCACGCCTTTAGACTAGGTGCCTTGACGTTATGTGGACAAGCAAGCACCACAGTTTGTCGTTCAGGGGGTGGGGGGACTTACTTTTTCCCACACACCTTCCCCCTGAAAATAAAAGTCTTCATTCTTCGGCCAACTATACGAATTAGTCATGGCACCGTATACGCACAACACGTGGGGTCTAATGAACCGATAAGGAAAAGAATAAAACGTGCCTGCAAGGTGTCTGAGTCGACCAACCGTTTGATCGGGTACGAGTAGGTACCCACACACGCACACCCGCTTGAAATCTGCAACTGCAAAGCTCACTCGCCGCCAAAGTCGCCTGGCCGATTCACATGAAAAACCGAAACCTGATAACCGAGTTACCCCTTACTTTCTGCACCCGGACCCACGTTGGTACCTGATTCAATGCAATAACGAGGTGCTGATCCCAAACGACTGGCCAATCGGTGGTCTACGGGCGATCATCTACGCAGATCACTGGTGCAACGCTTGCATGACCAAGAAGCTAGCCGTCAAAAAGGTTGTCATATACCTTTAGGGGAAGTTAACTAGCTAATTAGACAAGCAGAAGATTGTTGGATGGTAGGAAGACCCGAGGAATCAGCCTGGAGAGATTCAGTATTTCATCTGACAGGCTGGGTATGTTCTTGGGCTAAGCTACCTCCAGATGCAGCCAGATATGAACTACATGCGTCAGGCAGGAACCTCCACTTTTCTCAGACATGTTCGACGCAGTTCAATGCACTTGCACGGATCAAATTGGCCGGGAAGGACGCTTAACGTGGATAACTCTCTTGTATCCTCCTTGTAATAACATGTAAGAACAAAGAAAACTGCACTGTGGCGGATATCGTTCATGCGTTATCCAAAGTTGAGATGGTACCACTAGAACCACATGACGCAAAGGAAGATTCGGCTGATAAGAAAGTGGGGAGTTGAAGCCTGGGGTTTAATTGGCCCTGACTACACGATGGTGAACTTCGCAGTGTCAAATTCCGACTAGTTGTGATTCTAGAAGACGTCAAAGAAGCTCCTGTCAGACCAAGAGAGACATGCGTGAGACGTCTTGGACCAAGGACTGACAATCCTTGAGCTTGGCCGACGCAAACTCAGCATTGCCGCTCACCAACGTTGAATAGATCCTCTTTGTCAAATCAGCCTTCCAATGTCGCAATTGTCTAGTTGACCCAGAGGTAGGTTTGGGTGGAGGTTCTCGGGGAGAAACGCAAAGTGAAAGCTCGACTTTGGTGAGCCCGATATCGAGGTTCAGGTCGCTCTGGAAAGAATATAAATACAGGTCCAAGTTCCCTCTTCATCCATCAGAAAACAACAACAGCTTCTCTTCTCTCCACTTCTCTCTTCTTCTCTCAAGAACACCACTCTCTAATCTCTTACAATGGTTGCCATCAAGAACATCGCTCTCCTCGCCGCTGCCACCTCCGTGGTTGTCGCTGCCCCCGCTCCTGCCAACGCTGGTTTCCAGCGAATGGAGGTCCGACAGCTTGACGTTGCCGACGACCTTATCCACATTGCCGAGACCTTCCTGTCTGCCATCACCGGTACCCTCGGTGTTCTCACCAACACCTCCAAGGGCACCCAGCTGCAGAACCTCGAGGATGCCCTCACCTCTCTGAACAAGCAGATCCCCGCTCTTGTCAAGGACATCAACGGCCTCAACCTGCCCGTTATCTCCGGTATTGCCGGCACTCTCGGCAGCATCATTGTCAACCCCATCTTCAAAACCCTGGCTCTGATTGTCGAGACCATTGGCGCCACCCTTGCCTCTCTCCCCGTTGATGCCTTCAACACCTTCCAGAACCCCGCCAAGATCTTCCAGACCCTGCTGGCCAACATTGGCGTCCTCACCGCTGCCTTCCAGAAGATCTTCCACAACCTTGGTGACGCTCTTGGTCCTCTCCAGTCCGCCACCTCTTCTCTTGGCTCCGAGGTCTCCTCTCTGCTGCCTCCTACCACTGCTCAGTAAGTTCTTTCTTCTGACTACCAAGGCAACCACTAATTTTTCTTGGCCTGACTGGTTTCGGGCCCTATCTATTTCTTCCAACTCTTTAAGCTTCAAATAACTATCAAAATATATTTTGAACCCACAATCTCTAGCTACTGTATTGTAAGACTTCCATCAGGAACAAGGTTACGGGAACTGCACTATTCCCAAAGGGGTATTTTTCAGGCAGATCTGAAATACGCCCATATAGACTCAGCTATACGTTTGCTAGACTATCTTTTTGCCCTAGCTCGGAGCTTTTGGTCCTTGTCGAACACGGGCGGAAAAACCTGACAAACTCAGTAGTGATCGAAACTCACGCTCCTCCGAAAATACGGTCATTCAGTCAGGGTTAGTCATTGACTCATGAAGGACAATGGCAATTGATCTTCCTTCTCAATTAACCCAGTGACCCCCACAAACTCAAGAGTCCAGAAGCTTCTTCTTCCTCTTGTGAGTGGCTCAATGGAAGCTGGGAAAGTAACGCCACACATCCTATTGTCTCTGTTCTTTTTTCTGAGGTAAAGAAAGACTCGCTAGTATGTACATTAGCGTATCGCAGCACATCAGCCCATAGAGTCTGAGGGATAAACAGAGCCGACGTTAAACGATCCTGAATACTTAAGTGCAGTAGCCAAACCGATCGCTGGAGGCAGTGCATTAATTAGTCTACAGTCAGCTGCCCACAGGTTAATCACTGCTTAACGCCCAAAAGGTAGATAGCACACTCGGGACTGCTGAAAGATCGGCAATCAGCAGACTTTCGAAGCCCGCGACTATCACAAGCGGCCAATCATCAGCGGCAAAGGCCAGCGATACAATAAAACGGCTTGCACAGGCTCTTGCTGGATAACCACCAAGATGATTAACATTTTGATCACAAGTCTTCGACCTCCACTCCTAATCGACGACACACTTCGATTAGCCAACTCTACGCAAATCGAAATCGAGTTACACCCACCGAGAAAGCCCCGAGTAGGCTCTTTCCACATGCACTCTCTGTTATCCACATGTGCTGTATCGCGACTCTCTGGAAGAATCACATTCTCTCTCACCAAACACTTCAAAAAGCAAGCACATCACCAAAGGTGGGCAAGGAGCATTTAACCGGGTCAAGTAAGGCAACATTTACTTCACGCTAGCTTTGTTGCCTAAACGTCGAGAGAAAGAGACAACAGTCGAAAAAGAAATGAGTGGTTGCTTCATTTGAGTTTTGGTAGCCAAATTTCGCGGGTCACGTGACTTTTTCGGTCGAGCGACCTTCGATCTGACTCCAAATTTCAAAAAATCTGGCCCGATGGTTTAGTGGTATAATTCTCGCTTAGGGTGTCCTAGGCAATTTGCGAGAGGTCCCGGGTTCAATTCCCGGTTGGGCCCAGAATTTTTTTTCATCTTCTGAAAGAAGTCCTCTTTTGTTTTTGGCTCTTGCTCAACCACCACCACACTAAATACTCCCGTTTAATTCATTGCTATTCATAATTCGTTTCATTATTGATGATATCTAGATTTGAGACAGGTTGGGGTCCTCTCCTCCATCATGCTCCAACCGAAGCATGGCCCAGGTGAGGTCGGAGATGCACACGGTCATTCCCAGCGCATACACCAGGGTGATGGCGTAGAAGAAGTTTGCGTTTCCAGAGCCCAGGTAGATCCACATGTGGAAGAAGGTGGGCAGCAGCACCGAGGAGTACAGCAGAGCCAGAAACGCCGGAATGGGGTACCTCAGCAGCGGGAAAAGAGGTCTGAAGAAGGGTACCAGCGAGAAGAAGATTCCGACGTCGGCAGTATCGGGGTAGGCCTTGAACAGAGCCACCAGACCCAGGTACAGAGTGATAGCAAACAGAGGGAAGCTGCTGAATCTGAGGGTGATGGGGGCTGCGTAGAGGAAGACGTGGATCTGGAAGACTCCGGTGAAGAAGGGCTGGAAGAAGTCGAACATCTCCGTGAAAAAGTACCACCACAGGCCAATGTTAGGAGTGAGGTCTCTTCCTGTGAGGATAGTGCCGTAGACCGCTCCCAAAAAGTTCCAGGAGCCGGCAATGGCCTGGGACAGGAGCAGAATGGCTGCCGTGTAAGAGGCCGACAGCAGGCAGAACCGGAAGCCGTACACGGTCTTGTTTGTTTTGAGAGGAGTTCCACTGTTTCCATGCAGCAGGAGAGCCACGAGAGGAGCCAGGTAGATGGGGTAGTATGAGAGGTTAGTGGCCAATGCAAGGGAAGCGGCTGCGGTCAGAAAGTGGCCATGGGTGGCAGCAGCCAACGTGTAGCAGATGGCTGCGTTGCTGAAGACTGCTGTGGATTTAGCTGCTGAGGACAGAAACAGCAGAGGGTTGAAGAGGTAGATTGCTGCGATGATCCAGGGAGCAAAGGGCTGCGGTTCTTTGGTGTCTTTCTTCTTGAAGACGTATTTGATGGTGGTGGCGGCTCTTTGGGCGGTTTGAGCCAGAGCCCAGGCTGCTGTGAGGTCGGCCAACACGTAGAGAATGTTGATGGCGATGTTTTCGGGCACGATCTTCGACACGGCCGAGACGGCTCCGAGAAGCAATGGCGACTGGTGGAAGATGCCGCCGTCGTAGGGATCGATGCCCTGGTTGTAGAGATAGAGACCTTCCTGGAGTCGTTTGAAGGACGTGACGGGCGTGGAGATTTCCACATGGCCATCTAGAGTCGCGGGAACGGACGGGAACAGGTGGTAGACCAATATCCGAGCAATTGCTCCACAGGCGAGAGTGGCAGCTTCCATGGTTGATTTCCACGGTGTATAGTAGGAGTGATTGATAGGCGTGTCGGTACGAGTACTTGTATGTACGATATGTACGTGAATTAGGTGTGTGATGTTGGCTGCGTACGTAAGACACGTTAATTGGGGTGGTGACGGTGTATTTATTTGGCTGTTCTCGGTACACTAGGAGAATGCAGTTTTCAGCAAAATAATTACACGGTCCGGTTCTCTTAATCTCCGCATTAATCTCGTCATGTCGTCACCAAAATATCGTCTATATATAGCCCTCCCCCGTCCCATCCTCTTTCACGCACTCGTGTCCCTCCCACATTCTACAACTCACACTCACACCACACATTTAGGTTCGGACGTGAATGTCCCACCTGGCACCAACGACCTGGCATTTTCAACATTGAGTTCACTTTGCTTAGGTGGCCTATTCGACACAACAATCAAATGGTGAGTGATATTGCGAAAGGCGCAGACAGGGGGCGGGTGACGAGGGCGGTATTCGGGACACAAAACGGCATTCGGCACGTGACTCTGAGTCTCGCACAAGCTGGCCAATCGAATCACAAACTGTGGGGTTGATCGCGATGGGAGATGACACGGGGAAGGTGGTGGTGGTTGAGCAACACAGAAAGACGTATCAGGAGGTGGAGACGGTAGCAACGGTGGCGATGAGCTCGCGAGCTGATTCGGCTGTTGTCGAAATACTTCCGTTTGGTCATTGAAGCAATCCATCCACATGATGCTTGTCGTGACCAGATGGTTGGAACCACGTCTGTACCACTGCCACGGTGTTTTCGATTTGGCCGGGGATGTCACAGTCTCTCGCGACTCTCGCTGTTGGTATCACAGTCGTTTTGTCGCCCCTCCTTACACGCTGGATTGCACCCCAGCCCATCAGCGTTTGCTGTCACGTGTCCCTCAGCCGTTCAGCCGTTCAGCTCGATCAGTGGTGTCCTATCGTGGTATCGGACGCTCTACACCCCACCCAATACTAACGCAGGACTTTGAAGAATTCGAAGAGAAAGACGGAGTGCGATTCTCCTGGAATTGCATCCCCTCTACCCGAATCGAGGCCTCCAGAACCGTCGTCCCCATCTCGGCTCTGTACACCCCTCTGAAGGAGAAGCCCAATCTCCCCGTGCTGCAGTATGAGCCCATCGCCTGCCGACCTCCCTGTCGAGCCGTGCTCAACTCCTTCTGCCAGGTGGATCTGCGGGCCCGAGCCTGGGTCTGTCCCTTCTGTCTGTCTCGAAACCAGCTGCCCCCTCAGTACCGAGACATCACTCCCGAAAACATGCCCCACGAGCTGCGACCCGAGTGCACCACCGTTGAGTACGTTCTGTCGCGACCTGCCCCCAACCCCATCTTCCTGTTTGTGGTCGACACCTGTCTGGACGCCGAGAACCTGACTGCGCTCAAGGACCACCTGGTGGCCACTCTTTCTCTGATCCCCGAGAACGCTCTCGTCGGTCTCATCACCTTTGGCGCCATGGCCCAGGTCCACGAGATTGGCTACCGAGAGTGCGGCAAGAGCTTCGTCTTCCGAGGCAACCGAGACTACACAGCCAAGCAGGTGCAGGAACAGCTGGGTCTCAACCAGCCCGTTGGCCAGCGTGCCCCCCAGCAGGGAGGCCATCCCCAGGCCCAGGGCGCCGCTGCCCGGTTCCTCCTGCCTCTTCAGAACGCCGAGTTTGCGCTCACCAACGTTCTGGAGAGCCTGCAGAAGGACCCCTGGCCCGTGGCTGCTGACCGACGACCCATCCGGTGCACCGGAGTCGCTCTCGGCATTGCTCTCGGTCTGCTGGAGACCTCGTTCCCCAACTGCGGCGCTCGAGTCATGCTGTTTGCCGGCGGAGCCCCCACCGAGGGCCCCGGTATGATTGTTGGCCCCGAGCTCAAGGAGCCCATCCGATCTCACCACGAGATTGAAAAGGACACAGCCAAGCACTCCAAGGCTGCTACAAAATACTACGAGGGGCTGGCCAAGCGAGCCACCACCCACGGCCAGGCCGTCGATATCTTTGCCGGCTGCTACGACCAGATTGGTATGCACGAGATGCGATCTCTGCCCAACTCCACCGGTGGAGCTCTCGTCCTGTGCGATGCCTTCTCCACATCCATCTTCAAGTCCTCGCTGACCAAGATGTTTGCCCGAGACGCCAACAACTATCTGCAGATGGGTTTCAACGCCACCTTTGACGTGGTGCCCTCCAAGGAGCTCAAGGTGTCTGGTCTGATTGGTCATGCCGTTTCCATGAACAAGAAGAACCCCAGCGTGGCGGACACCGAGATTGGTATCGGTCAGACGTCCTCGTGGAAAATGTGCTCCATCACCCCTGCCCACACCTACGCCACTTTCTTCGAGGTGGCCCAGCAGCAGGGCACTCCTGCCGGCCAGATCCCCCCCGGATACGTGCAGTTTCTGACCCACTACCACCACTCGTCCACCCAGCAGCGTCTGCGAGTGACCACCGTTGCCAAGGCTCTGGTTCCTGGCGGCGACCCCCACATTGCCAGCTCTTTCGACCAGGAGGCCGCCGCCGTGCTCATGACTCGAATTGCCATTTTCAAGTCCGAGACCGAGGACGGCAACGACATCATGCGATGGACCGACAAGATGCTGATCCGTCTGTGCCAGAAGTTTGCCGACTACAGAAAGGACGACGCGTCGTCGTTCCGACTGGCCCACAACTTTTCGCTGTACCCCCAGTTTATGTTCCATCTTCGACGTTCGCAGTTCCTGCAGGTGTTCAACAACTCGCCCGACGAGACTGCGTTCTACCGACACTGCCTGAACCGAGAGAACCTCAACAACTCGCTGATCATGATCCAGCCCACGCTGCTGTCGTACTCTCTGGAGCAGGACCAGCCCGTGCCCGTTCTGCTGGACTCGGTGTCCATCAAGCCCGACCACATTCTGCTGCTGGACACGTTTTTCCACATTCTCATTTTCCACGGCGAAACCATTGCCAACTGGCGAAACCAGGGCTACCAAGAAAAGGAGGAGTACGCCAACTTTGCCGAGCTGCTGCAGGCCCCCCGAATGGAGGTGCAGGATCTGCTGGTGGACCGGTTCCCTCTGCCTCGATTTATTGACACTGATGCAGGTGGATCTCAGGCCCGATTCCTGCTGTCCAAGCTCAACCCCTCTAACACCCACCAGAGTGATAGTGGCTACGGCACTCCCGGCAGCGCCGTGGTGCTTACTGACGATGTGTCTCTGCAGACTTTCATGTCTCATCTTCAGAAGCTGTCTGTGGCTGCCTCCTCTTAGAGCCAAGTCATGTTGTAAGATTAATGTATTGTTGGATTGAGGAGTGTATCGTACAGCATAACAAAAGCCCTGCAGCGTATCTGGGGTTGGTGAGACATGTGCTATACAGTGGAATACCTTATGATGATACTTTCGAGTCTAAAAGTTTCAAGGGGACACTGTACATATATGGACTGTACAAATGTGGGGCGATAGCTATTGTAGTAATTATGGACTTGCAATTCACTCAAGTTGACTCAATTAATGTAATAAATAGTATAGAATGAAGGAATGAAGAATATAAACAAAACCAATCCACATTATAAATATATGTTAGTGCTCTCTCTCTCTTTCTCTCTCTGTCTGTATCTCTCTCTCTGTTGTTAGTGTTCCTCGTAGTCCGGTGAAGATTGGTACTCCGGCGAAGAAAAGTCGGGAGAGGTTTGTGCATAATCATAGTGTTCCATCTGGATTGGTTGGTCGACTTTTCGGGGTCGTCCCTTTTTGCCTGGCGACGGTTTGGGCTGGCCAGGCACCTCAATACCTCCCGAGCAGATTTGTCGCGCTCTATGTCTGTTGAGAGCGTCGGGTCGGTTGAAGCCCTTTCCGCAGGGGCAGATATGAGGCTTGACCACGGCGTGGGTTCGCTCGTGTCGCTTGAGATCGTGTTGTCTCACAAACGAGGCTTCGCAGGAAGAGCAGGAGTATGGTCTGTCTGCGAGATGGGTCTGGATGTGGGAACAGAGGTTGTATCGTCGTCCAAACTTCTTCCCACAGCCCGGATACAGACACAGAAACTTGCCGTCTTCGCAAGGGCCATGGATGAAGGACTCGAGCTTTCCTGGAGGCAGGCCAGACTTTCGGGGCTGCGGCTGGTTGGACACCTTTTGCTGCTCGATGATCTGTTCGGTCTCGGTGTTTTCGGGGATGGTGACGACCGGTAGCCATGAGATTCCGAGTCCGTACTCGTCAAACGGTTCTCCCAGCGGTCCCTCGGGTGACGAGTGGTCATGGGGCGACGATTCGTAGTTGTTCCAGTTGTCCATTTCGGGCGAGGTGAAGCCAGGCTCAGGAGACAGGTAGGCCAGAGCGTCGGCATCGTAGTTGAGCTGGGGAGGGTTCAAAAACGGGTTCTGCTGGAGATGGGCCGAATGGGGATGTCCAAACTCGGCTGCGGGAGGATGGGACGAGTGCGGGGGAGACATGGCGCCCATCAGCGACATGGTGGGGGGCTGCTGGAGGAAGATGTCCGATTGTGAGGGGTCATTGAGCGGCTTTGTGGGGCTGGGGGTGTTGGAGGAGAAGTTGAGCAGTCTCGAGAACCGGGCCAGGGTGTCGGGACTGACGTTGTTGGTCTGTGTAGGCATCATTTGGGGGGTGGACGGAGGCTCCAGCTCGTTGTAGCCAATGTCCAGGTAGTTGACGTCGTATTGTGAGCCATTGTGTGATTGTGAGTGGTGGGATTGCTGTGAGTGGTGAGACTGTGAATGGTGAGACTGCTGCTCCTTCTTCATATGAAGGCTCTGCTGCGACTGCAGAAAGTCGTACTCGAAGTTCATGTTGAGGTGATGTGAATGGCTGATCTGATATGAAAGAGACTGGCTGGGTTTGAGATTAATCTGCTCTGATCTGATGCAACTGCTGAAAGATGGAAAAGACTCCTGCCCGCAAGAAAGTCGACGTGTGGGATGGTTTTGGAGCTGCGGGAACCGCCATTGTACATATACTGTCTGGAGGTGAGGTGCGATGGGCGGTTCGTATGGATGTTACTCTTTTAGGCAAAGACACAACACGTCGAAAGAGCTTATTTTTTGGCAAGAACCTAATATTCCCCCTAAACCCCCCCCAAGAGCTGTACGCGCTGTAGACGTGATGAATCTTGATAATGGGAGTGTACAGAGGTTATTCGACTGACGTGTATACAGTGATTTGTAGGAGATGGCTATAGAACGAGCAGCCATTACGTTTGTAGTTGACGTCTGTGGATGACGTCTGTGGCACAAATAATCACTACAAGTAGCTAGTTACCACAGTTTATTCACCCTACAGGCTACAGGTTGTTACCATACCACCACGTTACATTATTTCATCACCATGTGGATCACTAAACTGTACAAGGACTGTAAGGACGTACGACTATCCACACATGGTGGATAGACGCATTTGCGCAACTTATCTTCGATCCGGCAGGTGGTGTAGCAAAAACGCAAAGGCCTCTTTCTCCAAGCCGGCACTAACCCGCTATCTACAGTGCACGGACTGTACTAACCTTCCACACCTGATTTTCACACAGTCCAAAGCCACTTTACCGAAAAGGGCAGTCATATGTCTTTGGATCTCCGGACTCGTGATCGCGTCGAAAGACGAGTAGCCGTCGTCTGAGCTCTTCGGGATAAACCAACCTATAGACACGTGAGGATGGACAGCCAGAGCCGGCAGTCCTAGGGGAGCTACGGCGGCGTTGACGGCCTCTATCAGACGTACTATGAGCTCCTTCTCGCGGCTGTCGACCACGGCCAGAACCACAAAGGCACGTGTTTTCTGCCGGTTCAACACCACCTGTAACTTTGTCTTGGACACATCGATCTTGACCGGGCCTCCTTTGGCTTTCAAGCTCGTCGCCAAAGCCTCGCTAATGCTGTCCGTCACTTGCTGTTTGCTTTCGGTAGATGGCATCAGCGTGTCGGAAAGAGATACATGGAGAGGTAGCCGGACTCCGACGTCCGATTTGACCAGGCTGTGGTAGACCCCGTGTTCCGACTCCGTTAGCGCCTTGGCAACAGCGCCATTCAGCAGCTCTAGTCGTCGCCAGCAAACGTCGGGCTTCCATTCCAGGTACACATGGGTGGGCCACTGTCCGTCAATGTGAGGCAGAGCTCTTACTTTTCCGAGGTGGTCGGTTTCGGAGGCGGAGTCGAGTTGCGAGGCCGGCTTGGACGTGTACAGATCGTAGAAGGAGGACGGGAGTGGCGGCAGCGCTTTTTTCTTCGCCTCTGGCTTTTCCACTTTCATGGGTGGTGATGAGAGAGAGGGTTTGGTGATATGCTTAGTCAGGGAAAGTTAGTTGGGGTGAGAAGAGTTGAAGTTGGGTCGAAAGAGCTGGATTCGTCCAGCTTACTAAGAAAAAAAGCTAGAGTACTCAGGGAAAATCTTTCAGTACCAATTCGAATAGTGCTTTTTTCAAAAAAATCCCGCGTTGATGGCGTAAAGTCATTATTGTAGCTAGCATATGTCTAAGCCAATTGGAGCCTACTTTTGAGCAAACAGGTCCCTCAAGAAGTTTTGAGAAATCTCATAAGACACGAACTGGGTCAAATCTCGAGAGGTGTGCCTTGTGATGATGACAATTTATCTGTTGTACATAGATATCAATGAATGGCCGAGTTGGCGCTTGACACTGGGGCTTACTGCTCACCGTTTCATACCGTTACATATTGTTACGTGCCGTGTGAACTGAATTTGTTCCAGGTAGCTATCACTCATATGATAGGATTTTCATCTCAACGTCTTCAACTCCGCCAAAACTGTCACTAAAAGCACCGAAAAGCACCGGTCCACCAAACCAGTGGCTGCAATCTCAACCAAACCTCCCCCATCGCCCTACCGTCCCTACAGCGTCCACAATCGCCAATCCTCCCGGGGCCATGCATTGCGGTTAAATTGGGAAATCTTTCTCCGTGAGGTGCATCCAGAGCTGCAGTGCGGACTATTTGTCAACGGTGAATTGAGTTCCAGAGTTGCAATCTAGCATGTCTTAAAGAGAGAGCAAGGAGGGTGCAAAACCGAATTTCAGGGTACGAATCGAAAGCTGCGATTCTCAAGAGCACGAAACCGGTTCCTTCATTCCTGTAACCCTCCTCTAGGCCGAGCTTCACAGCCTCCATCTCATCACACATGACGAAAGCACCCTCCGTTTAGGTTATAATTTTTTGGACTGGAGTCTGGACCTGGAGAGACAGACGGAGATAATCAAGGGGTGATCCGAGAGAAGGGAAGAGGAAGACCATACCAGCCAAGATCCCGTGGTCGACGAATTAGGTGTTTGTCAGACCTGAATCCTCACCTGGTATATAAGCCTACTTGTAGGTACCGGATCAAATCGGAACTAGCCAAGGTTGGCACTAGTGTCTGTCAAACTGTGCGTCTACTACAAGTAGTACAAGTACGAGTACCGTGGTATGGAAGTGGTAGCTTCCGTAACAGTGTTCGTATCGCAAAGTATCTTCAACTCCACCAAAGCCACGAATCATGGCTCGCAAAGAGTATCATAGGAAAGGTCGTGTCGTGTTGCATATGGTAGGGGTGTAAGCAATGACACTCGTACAAGCAGAAGTGCACAGCGAGCACACCAAAAACCGACTTTTCACCTTCCACCCACCTCACAACACATCACCACCCGGTTTCTTTCCGTGCATTTGTTGAGTCCGCGCATTGCATGGGGTGGCATCTCTTGGCCGGACGGCTGAACCAACACTTTGAGGGGTGCAAGTATGTACGTACTTGTACCTGGTACGATTGACGTTTCAGCCGTGATGTAGGGGTTGCTCTCCTGACAGTGTTGGTACATACGGGTATATATTCGTAGCCACCCAGTCACCATAATCACTCACAATCGCCAACCATGTGTCACTCTTTTCCAGATGACTCAAATGACTCGTGACACGTGCGGGTTTCTTTTTATCCCCAGATTGCCCTTCCTTGCTCTTTGTCCAACCCTGATCTGTGGATTGGCCCTTGAGAGCTTGTGCTTTTCATCTCAGAGCTTCAGAGCTTGAGAGCTCTCTCTGCCTTCTGTTCTGCCTTCCTCTCCTCGCTGTAAATTGCCGCATAGTAAAACCCGTCCGAATTCTTCCGGAGTGCGTGCCGGAGTTTCTATTTAGGTTTTGGCCAATTACTGCGCAATAAATCCCCTTACCCTCCCCCCCCCAGAACAAAGACAAGCCAGGTAGCTTTTCCATCGCTTGCTTATAACTGCTGCAGTGCTTCCATCCTCCACGACTGTAAATTTTCTTGACCCAAGGTGAGTGAACATGTGGAAATGGCGTCGGCTTCAATTGGCTGAGTGCGGAAGATGTGGACAAGCAGCGACTGTCATTACAGACCTCTTGTGACCTTTGACATTCGACCTCTCACAACCCCCCCTCTGCTCATAGCTCCGGACAATGCCCAGAGAGAGGTTGAGCCCCGTTGGAACAGCGGAAACGTGTTCAATGGCCCAAGGTGACTGTGTCTGTGTCATTCCAGGTGTTGGCGACAGTGTCTGTGTCATTCCGGGTGTTTGCAGGTGTGTCCAGGTGTTTCCGAGACTCCAGATTGTCATGGTGGCAAGAGCGGAAGATACAAGAGAGCAAGACGAATCACCCTGACAACACTTCACAAGTGACGACAGAAATGGACACAAAACAGGAACCACCTCACAGATAGACACAAAGTGGTTTGCCCGTTTCACCCATTTCCCACTAACACAGATGCTCAGAACAATCAGATCCCAAACCATGCGAATGGCCTCGGCCTCGTCGCGAAGAATGCTGTCTTCCGCAGCCTCCACATCCATGCTGCGACAAACGCTCAAGGCCCCCTCCATGACCTCCCAGATGTCGCGACCCACCGTGATGGCCTTCAAGCCCGTGGTGCTGGCCCGAGGATACGCCGACGTGGTCGAGGTGCCCCCCATGGCCGAGTCTCTGACCGAGGGAACCCTGACCGCCTTCGAGAAGGAGATTGGCGACTTTGTCGAGGCCGACGAGGAGATCGCCACCATCGAGACCGACAAGATCGATGTCGCCGTCAACGCCCCCTTCTCCGGAACCATCACCGAGTTCCTCGTCAAGCCCGACGACACCGTCACCGTTGGCCAGCCCCTGCTCAAGATTGAGCGAGGCGAGGGCTCCAGCAGCGGAGGCTCCAAGGCTCCCAAGGAGGAGAAGAAGGAGGAGAAGAAGGAGGAGTCTTCTGCCCCCAAGGAGGAGTCTGCCCCTAAGAAGGAGGAGGCCCCCAAGAAGGAGGAGAAGTCCGCTCCCGCTCCCAAGAAGGAGGAGAAGAAGCCTGCCCCCAAGAAGGAGCAGCAGAAGACCGACGACGTTGAGGGATTCGGCGGTTTCCGAAAGGAGGAGCGGGTCAAGATGAACCGAATGCGGCTCCGAATCGCCGAGCGACTCAAGGAGTCCCAGAACACCGCCGCCTCTCTGACCACCTTCAACGAGGTCGACATGTCGTCTCTCATGGAGATGCGAAAGCTCTACAAGGACGAGATGCTCAAGAAGACCGGCACCAAGCTGGGCTTCATGGGCGCCTTCTCCAAGGCCGCCGCTCTGGCCATGCGAGACATCCCCGCCGTCAACGCCGCCATTGAGGGCCCCAACGGCGGAGACACCATCGTCTACCGAGACTACGTTGACATTTCCGTCGCCGTGGCCACCCCCAAGGGTCTCGTTACCCCCGTGGTGCGAAACGTGGACCAGCTCGACGTCATGGGCATCGAGAAGGCCATTGCCGATCTCGGAGTCAAGGCCCGAGACAACAAGATCACTCTCGAGGACATGGCCGGAGGAACCTTCACCATCTCCAACGGAGGCGTCTTCGGCTCTCTCTACGGTACCCCCATCATTAACATGCCCCAGACCGCCGTTCTCGGTCTGCATGGAGTCAAGGACCGAGCTGTCGTTGTCGACGGCCAGGTGGTGTCTCGACCCATGATGTACCTTGCATTGACCTACGACCACCGAGTTCTCGACGGTCGTGAGGCTGTCGTTTTCCTCCGAACCATCAAGGAGCTCATTGAGGATCCTCGAAAGATGCTCCTTATGTAACTTATATATAATTGAATGACGCAAGCGCAAGCGAATTGATGATAGAGATAGTGAAGGTAGCACAAGGAATTGGCGAAAAGGAGACTTGTAATCAAGTACAAGTAAGTGGACGTAACAACTTCTTCCATACAGACATCTTCGTGTTGGATCGGAGACATTGTCTCTGATTTGGTATGTGGCCATCAACAAAACCTTAACTAACATCTACTTGACTACAAAACTTGACATGTCCGCAAGTCAAAATATTTCGAGACAACCTGTTTTTATTATTTCATGTTTGTTGGAAATATAGAGACTCTGAATCCATCCATATAGCCCTACAACCGCTAGCATGCCTGGAACCATGGAAATGCACCCCTAAATGACTTTTCTTCGTAACAAAAGCCTTAACAAAGCTAACTAGAGTTATGGCTTAGGAATCGAAGACTGACTCTGGATGACCACTCCACCAATAATGGCTCTACTCGAATGCTCAAAGTTGCAATCGACTGAACAGGTTCAGGGGAGGAGATATCTGTAGGAGCAAGATCACTGCTATACTTGTAGAGCCTGTGTATTTACAGACATTGAATAGTTAGAATCAGAAGGGTGAGTTGAGTAGTGTCTGGCTCTATTCGTACAACCAGAACAACACCTGCTGACTACCGGCTGACTACTGCACCCTTCTATCCATCGAATAATATACATATCTAATTACATTAGCGTTACTGTTTTTCTTTTAGTTCTTCCCGCAATCACTCCATCACGCGCTGATAAACCGGGTGACTCCCTTGTAATCCTTCTCGTCCATGAGTCCGAACCGGATCATGTCGCTCCAGAACAGCTGGGCCTTCTGGGAAGCGTAGCTGAGGTAATCAAAGGGATCTTCCTCCTCTTCGACCTCGGTGCCCGACGAATGGCTCACCACCGGCTTGAGGTGGGCAGACGACGATCCGGAAGACGCGGACATGTGCTGCCTCTCCTCCTCGGTTTCAAACGTGTACTGGCCGGTTTCCATGTTGAGTTCCTCTCTGATTTCGTCATCTTCTTCCTGGTCAATCACGGCCTGCACCACTCCCCACACCAGCCAGTAGAGATGCACTGCGGGTCGCCAGTCTCGCACCTCTTCCATCAGGCCGTCGACCTCGGCCTGGATCTTGTCGTCGTCGTCAAACGACTCGAGCCCGTGTTCCACGTAGCCGTTCAGCAGATTGAGCTGCTCCTTGACGGTGGGGTAGGCCTTTTCGTGGATGTTTTCCGGATGCTGGGCGTCGTGGTAGTCGGACATCCACTCGCAGAAGTGGTTGCAGATGTCAAAGCCCCGCGCGTTGGGCGACGCGTACTCAAAGTCAATGACAATGAGCTGCCGATGTTCCAGCTGGGGCTGCAGGAGGGGAGATCCGGGCGGAGGCTCCAGCCGAAGCAAGTTGCCGTACTGTGTATCGTTGTGGGCAAACACCAGCTTCTTCTTGATGGTCTCTGCTCCTCCGTGTTTCTTTTCCAGCCACGCTCGGTACTTATTCACCATGTTGACAAACTCGTCCCACGAGCTCTGGACCACGGTTTGAGAGGTCCACTCAGCAGCTGGGTTGGTCTTGGCCCGGCTGTCGAGAATCTCCAGCACCTCCTTGGCCCGGACTCCCCATTTGTCAAAGTTGACCCAGACTCCTGGGCCTGACATTCTCTCTTCAGGAAGAAGTCGCACGTGATCGTGCAGTTCTCGCATTCGCTTGGCGATCTGCACCGACGTGTCGGGGTCTCTGAGATCCTGCTTGGAGAGCGTCTTTGCGTGGAAAAACTGCTCGAACCGGCCGTTGGTGAACGTGCCCATCATCTTGGGTCCGATGTTCTTTCGGCCCAGCCGCTGGAGGATCCGCAGCTCGGAATCCCGATCGATGAGATGCTCGACCTGGGGACCGTAGACCCGCAGCAACAGAGGCAGGGGCAGTCTGTGTTTGGCAACAAACCCCTCGTTGGCTTCTCGCAGGCGCTCCTTGAGATACGGAGGAGGAGCCACATGGTAGACGGCGTTGGTGAGGGCTCCCGACAGCCGGGTCACGACCATGTCTGCGGCCATGGTGCTTTCCACGTACTTCCACTTGGGGATTTTCAGCGTGTGGATCAGCATGAGCACGTCCTGCTTGAAGTACTCGTTGGGCAGCCGGTTGTCCAGAAAGAAGTTGACGTTTGGTGGGGGCAGGTCTTCCTCGCCGGCAGACGAGTCGCCGCTCTTGTTGGAGCCGGTCTGCGAAAAGCGCCGCAGCTTGATATGAGGCCCGGACACTCGGGTCGCCAGAGGAGGACGCACGGGCTTCTCGATGGTGCCAGGAGCCTTGGTGTTGAGACTGAGCTTGGAGATGGCCTGGTTGAGGTTGCCGTGCTGGGGCACCGCCAGAGGAGTCATCAGCGGGCTGTCGTCGGGCGACGTGATGTAGGTCGACATGCTGGCCTGGTTGTATTAGGAGTCGTCGTCAGGTCAGTCGTCAGGTCGTGCAATCACAGATGTAGGATGGTGTCAGCGTCAGATATGCGAGACAGCAACTGCTGGCAGGGGGGCAGGGTGCAACTGCTGGGCTATAGGCACGTTGCAAAGTCGGTTTTTGAACTCACAAAAGAAGTGGAACGAGTACACAAAGTGCGACAACTGGACTGATATCCTCGTCTCAAAAATCTACGCTCAAACAAAACACAAACTCGGATCCACCAACACCCCGTTTTTTTTCGCAAACCTTTTGTTGCTTAGCAGGTCAATCAAAACCTTGTTGGCTGGGAACAGTGCAATGTGGGAATAAAGGTTCCTCACAGGCCCAATAGATAACCGGTGTTAGTCTGAAGCGGAAACGACAACACTCAGCACCATGACGACCATAAGATATCGGGAAGCAGGTCGAGCGCCGTACACATCATATTTATCTCTTTTGATCCCTTCCACAAATACCTGCAAGTAGTAATATCTCTTCTTTCAACGCTACCCACTCCTTTTAATCCAGGTCCATAGTCCACTTTTTTTGCGCCGTAATTCCATCCGCTATCTACAAACTCTGATTTTTTTTCACGCTAAAAACATGGTCACACGCCCAGCTCGGCTCGCCCCAGTGCTGTACGAACGCACGCGCCCTACATGCATTCCCCACGACTAGCCGGTGATCTGGCCGCGGCCCAACCCCTGTCGCTGCAATCAAACACGGCTCCATCAAACGGCTCCAACTTGCGCATGTCATAACAACACGACTATACAATAAATGCCCGTATGGCCGCAGCCATGCATACGATAGCGGGTCTACTTGTACCCTATCACCGTCTGGCACGCGACTCTGACACTATGTCTTACTGGATTCATTTACACTCATACACTAAACACAAAGCGGCGGGTCTCTGATCCACAGGCATGTACAGTCAGCACAACACTGCCCGCAGCGCACGCCGGGAAAGCACAGCAGAGCACATCTTTTCTAGTCAAGCAAACATGATCACCACAAACCCGCGCTAGTTGTGGTGACCGTTGTCCCCTCGAACATGGGGCTTCTGCGACATGGGCGGCTGGTCCACGTAATACCCGCCGCCGCCCATATGGGGGCCGTTGGGGGCATACCAGTCCTGGTAGTCGACGTAGTAGGGGACCGGGGCAGGGCCATAGGCCTTGGGCCGGTAGTGCCGTCGACCTCCGTACCCGCCACCGCCTCCGCGGTATCCGTTGCCGCCTCCGTAGTGGTGGTGAGGGTTGGGGTGGTGGTACTGGGTGTCCTTGTCCATCCGGTACTGGTTCTGGGGCGCCCATCGGCTGTTCTGCAGACCGCCGCCTCCGTAGGACACGGCCCGCTGCTTGGGGTAGAAGGGCGTGCCAAGGTTGACCTTGGGCTTGGAACCTCCGTCGGCATCCTGAGACTTGTCCGACGGGTCGTCCATCTCCTGGCCCTTGGTGGACTGCGGGCCATACTGGGAGTACCCCCGATGCCGAGGACCTGAGGGAGGGTTGCCGGCATTGTTGTAGCTGGGCAGAGAGTGGTGCCGTCGCTGGTGCTGCGAGTGCTGCTGCTGGCGGCCCATGGCGGGGATGTTCACGGGCGGAGGAGCAAACTCCAGCGTGGGCAGGCTGTTGGGGTTGGCCTTCTGGTGCTGGACCTCCTTGTACTGCACGTGGATGGTGTGGTTGCGCAGAATGCTGTGGTTTTCCTTCTCGACGGCAGCGTCGGCGGAGGCGGCGGTCTCAAACGAGATGAATGCAAAGGCAGAGGGCCGTCGGGCGAGAGTCTTGACCGTGGACACGGTCTTGTCTCGCTCCTTGAACTGGATCTGGCACGAGACGATGCTGCCGTGCTTGCCAAAGACGGCCCGCAGGTCGTCGGGGGTCGTGGCGGGGTTCAGCTGGCCGATGAAGATGGACTTGGGGTCCACGGTGGTGACCATGGTCTTGCTGAAGTCATTGTTGAGGTTCTGGGCCCACTCGACCTCAAAGTCGCCCTGGGTTCGGATATGCAGGTATGCCTTGATGGCGTCGGAGCGGTAAGCAAAGCGAGCAAACCAGCCCCGGTTGTTGTCGGACGATCTGGACCGAATGCAGGTGTCGACGAGATCTTCGACTTCTCCAAACTCCTCGAGATAGTGCTTGAGTTGCTGGGTTAGTGGATGGGGAATCAAAAAGGTGTCTGGGGGATACTCACGGGAGAGGAGGTGGAGGGGTTTTGGTAGATGAACAGGGTTCGGTTGACTCGAGCAGGCTCGCAACGGATGTAGCGGTTGTCGAGGTAGGTTCCCTGGCCCTTGGCGATGGCGTTTTTGGCGTCATCGTCGGTGTTGAACTGCACAAATGCGTAGGGCCGCTCGCACAGGTCTCGGAGGACCTTGACGAAGGCGATGGAGCCCCACTGGGAGAAGTGGCGGGTGACCGAGTTGTTGAGCTGGTCGTCGGTGAGGCTGGCGTTCAAGCTAGCGACAAAGACGCACGACGACGGTCGCGAGGGCCGTTCCTGGTTGGGGTAGTAGGGGGTGGCTCCCTTGTCGTCTTCTCTGGCCTCGGGGTCGGCGGCGGTGAGAGAGTCCGACGTGAACGAGGTGGGTTCGGGTTCGTCGAGGATGCTGTTGTTGGCGGTGTCGTCATGGTCGCTGAGGACATCGAGTACCTTGTCTTTGAGGTCGGCTGGGTTAGTGACGGAAGTGAGGACGGAAGTGAGGGCCGCAGGTCCGAACGGACAACAACGGATGTAAGCCACAGGAATAGTGACGGGGTGTCAGGACAGGATGAGTGTCTGACAGCCTGCTGTGACAATGGCAGTGGCAGTGACAGTGAGTGGTGTGGCGACAGTGTGACGACAGGGTCTGTGTGAGATACTCAAAGTGTCACAGACCAACGTCACAACAAATCTGTGCCACAGACCACATGTAACAAGACATCTGTGTCACAACAGACCAAGGACAAAACAGATCTGTGTCACAAACCAATGTCACAACAGATCTGTGTCAGATAGTCACAGTGTCATAGCAGATCAGTGTTGTCACAAATCACCATGACAGTCAATGCAACAGCGCGCGTGTGAACTCACCCTCAGTGGAAACAATCAGGGAAGCAAGGCTCTTGGTGACAGAGGTGATGGACTCGACAGAGTCACCAGAGGTATCTGTTGCTTTGGCGGTAGTAGTTGTGGTGGGCTTGGACATTGTTTCAGGAGCTATCTTTGGGGTGGGCTGGGTGATAGAGATCTAGCTGCTGGTGGGTAAAGATGTGATGCTGAGGACGTTTGTGACGAGAGAGAGGGACTGTGGGGAACAGGGGAAAAGGGCCTTATATAAACATGATGGTGGCACATATCCAATAGAGTTGTGTCGTAGGTGATGTAGTGGGTGGTGTATGAGTGACGGAGGACGTACTTGTAGAGTGGCCAAATCTGGTCCGAATTGAACGGCGGAAACGGTAGCGGCATTCTTGCGCGATTTCCAGTCGATTCAGCCCCTTTAGAAGCCCATATCTCCCACACTCGCCAGATTAACTGTTGGGTGTTTATCCCACCCTCCATCACCAGACCCTTGCCAATGTCGAAATATCCTCTTTAAAGTTGAGATAATGCAGGGCCCGTTCCTTGTCCATAGCGTACGACGTATGTACTGAGACAGGCACCGGTGGACAGTCAGGGTAACCAGCCAGGGCCAGTCAGGGTAACCACACGTGACCGATTCATGTGACCGGATCACGTGACTGCAAAATAAAACAACTGCAACTAGATGATGTCACGTGATTTGAAATTTGAGACGTTACAAGTACACCCATTTTTACGCCTGTCGTTCTGGTCTTTCTGACGTATGCATACATACTGTAATCCGTATGGCTCACCTCACCACCTTCTTTTGAGGCTCGATGCATCACCTCTTGGGATGTACTGCAAGAGGTATGTACGTACTGCAAGAGGTAAAAGGCTGGTTGAGTGTTCCATTTTGATCAACTGTCAGAGTTGGTGAGTTCATAGTAATGTACATTGCTGTGTGCTGATCACGTGGTTACTACAAATGCCTTCTATTGACATCTAGTCTACTGGCTAATCGTGCTTCACAGCAACTGTCTCTACATACGTGTCTCTACATACGTGTCGCTAAATACTCAATAAATTACTACCTGTGTGTGTGTGTGCTACCTGTGTGTGTGTGTGTGTGCGCCCTTTGGCACATCAATGCAAAGTCCAATGCGGACTGGAGGCTCGAGACGCGGAGGTGGACTCCGTCTGGGCACTGCTGGACCGCCCGCCCTTCATCATGGACTGCAGAGCCGCCTTGGCGTCGCTCAGCGGATCCTGGCTCTGGGAGCGTCTGTTGGATCCGACATGTGGGCCATCAACATGGTGATAGTGGTGGTGGCGGTCCTGGTGGCTGTCCTCCTCCTCCTCATCGCTGGAAAACTCATCTTCAGGAACAACCTGTCTCGGCGACAGCTCGGGAAACAGCTTGTCGATGTTCTCCCGGTCGGGGTCCGTGTAGTACGATCGGGCCATGTGGGGCGGTCGTTCGTCGGCAATGCCCACGGAGGCCTTACCTGTGGCTGAAATGTTGAGCGAGATGCGTCGTTTGATTTCCAGCCGCTTGATCTGCACGGGCGACTGTTCCAGCGGCTGTAGAGGCCCTCCCAGAGGTCCTGCTGCCCTGAGCACCCGGTAGTTCTTGAACGGGTCTGACAGCTGCTGGTGATGATGCTGGTCCAGGTCCTTCTTGAACGAGGGCATGGGCATGGGTTTGACCGAGAGCTTAAGCAGGCCCGAACCACCAGGAGAAGCGCCCTGGGCCGGCGACGTGAAGTAGCCGTGGTACAGCGGCGACGACGCCATGATGGTGGAGAAGGAGAAGCCGTTGCGGGGCGTCTGGGGCGACATGATGGACGAGGAGGATGCAAAGGTGGGGGACGAGGGGATGTCCGAGAAGGACGCCGAGGACGGAGGGTGGGAGGACGCCGATGTGTAGATGAGCGACGGGTTGACGTGTGAGGGTTCGAATCGGGCGAGTGTTCGGCTTCGTGGGGTTTCGTTAGTGGTGGGGCCGACGTGGCTGTGGCTGTGGCCGACAAGACTGGTGTGATCGTTGTGGTTGTGACTGCTGAGATCGGTGTTGTCATCACTATGATACCCTCTGGTGGGAGTACTCGGTCGAGGAGGACTCGAGGGAGTGTCAAAGACGTCGAACGATCTCTCCTCTCTCAATCTCTCCTCTCTCAGAGCAGCCATGGGTGGTGATGACGACAGCTGGGCTGTGGTTGTGGCTGCCGATGTGTTTGTTACCGTCACTGTGGGCGCCACCAGCATCCTCCGCTTCTTGGTGGGCGTTGTCGTGGGCGAAACCATGGCTCGGGCTGCCGCAGCTCCATCGGTCGACAAGAGGGGCGAGGAGGAGGGGTCTGAAGAGGACGAAAAAGAGTCCGAGTGGTCGAGCTGGCGTTTGCGGGGCCGGCCCCGTCGTTTTTTCGGGCGGTCCATGGCAGCAGGCATTTTCGATCCCGAGTCGTAAAAGGCGGGCAGAGCAAGAGGTTTAGGAGCAGCAAGACTCATGTGGTGGTGTGAGTTAATCGGGGGTGGGGGGGGTGGGGGGGG